>JANBPY010000066.1:0-20686 GCA_027577015.1 Dispira parvispora
TATATAAATTAGCAAACTCACGCACAAAAACAGGGGGAAACAGTTGAAAGTGCAAAAGCAGGTCAGGCAAAGACTAGAGACGGTGGAAAAAGAGTTTCCAAGGCGAAAAATACGCTTGGTTTATATAGAGGTGATGCATATACTTGGCAGACCAAATCAAGAAGACGGGGGAAGTAAAGCAGTCCCCATCAAATGGAGAATTGTCCAATAGTAACGGAAAAGTGGGGGATTAATCAAAGTCACTTGTTCAAACAGCTGGGAATCCTTTTTTTAAAAAACTTTTGTATTTTTCTGTGGGTTGTGAAGTGGCAATGATATGCTAAAGTCAGTCACACCGCACAGTGTGAGAAATGGCAACTACCAATCACCTTGTCAGCGTGTGTAACAGCCACCCGTCCCGGAATCCAGAGGTCGGGTTGTTCCCCTTTTCTCCCGCTTTTTTTTCTTCGTCATCGTTATTTACCGGCTCGATCATTGGATAGTGCCTTATCCAACAATGGCGTGAGGGATTGTCAACTCCTGCGGTGACGATTATCGGCCGGCTGTTGCTGGTGTCGTGTGAGGTACGTTCTGCGAGGGGTAAAACGACGGAATGGGTCACACATTTACCTTTATCCCATCCAGTATAAAATAGTAATTAATCTAAACATAGCAAAAATCACAGGACCGTTCTGGTACCCTTTGTTTAATAATGAAAAGTTGACTTACGAGCCCCTCTCAGTGGGTTGTGACTGGTCAGTACTCATTCATTATGAAAACCAAAATAGAAAGCACGTCACTGAGTTTTTTCTGCCACGTTATTGGTTTATCGTTAACCGACGATGTTAGCAAGGCCCTATCGTTTTCGTTCCTGTGCCCACTGGGTGAAAGCTTATAATGGTGGAATTAAAAATAGCTTGGTCCAGTTTCTTTTTTTAGTGACTGAATAGTAGCTTAGTTTAAAAATAATATATCACCTCATGCTCCCCCCTACCCCAAACTCACCCATACTGAGCATTCCCAAAAAAAATTATCAATGTGACTCACTAGTAGGGTTTACTTTTTTTTTTTTTGGTATACTTGTTTCCAACTCATTGACTGGTGGTACATGAGAATCTCTAAAGTGATGAGTAGAATGACTACCGTCAGTGCCGCTGTGCGGCGGACTGAATAAACCAATGGGAAACATGTGTTTATAGTGACACGCTTATTACCCTCCCACTCTAATCATTCGCACACGGCTTCTCACCAACATTCAGTTCACTCCAGCCCATATTTAGGTGTGAAGGAAAAAAAATGTTCGGAAAGAGTGGTAGTTCAACTGGTTACCTTTGAACAGTCCCGGCCGGAGAATGGTATGGTATGCATTGTCATCCGTTTTTGGAAAAAGTATATTCAACCGATGAGTTGTCTTTGTCGTTGGCCATGGCTTATTGTGGAATGTCGCGACAATCACCCCACGTTGATGGGCACAGGACTATTCCTTTGAGAATTTTCCGCCACTGAGTTTGGCCTAGAAAGTTGTTACTGTTGTCAGATTTCAAAGGGTGTGGTTGTCGGCTTGGTAATTAGAGGATAGTGGAATCTATTGGCCAAGTATCCAATGGGCTACAGTCATGGATAAACACAAGGTCGGTATATATGTGACTGAAATGACTGGGAGCTGATAAATGAAATGAAAAAAATGCCTGGTCTGGCTGCATCGCTATGCGTCACCCTTGGGGTAGTACCTCATGTGACTGCTTTTTTTCGCAAATGATTGGTTATTCGTCGCCATTGTTTACCACTTTAAATGGTCGGCAATCCGACAGCTTTGAACGAAGCAATGAGCTGGAAAAAAGGGGTACAGTGGCTTTTCCATATTCCATCAGGCGATGGGTTTCCTTGATTTTTTTAACAGTTAACGGGGTAGCAGGGTGTCCTTTTCTAACTGGACTCGACCATTTAACCCCAGTCCGAGGGTTTGACGAAAGGCGTATTGGTGGGGTTTCGGTTTCATGTAGAATAATAGCGCTCATCATCCCCACGTCCCCTAGTTCTTGGTGAAGTTGAATTTGACAATGTGAATGCATCATGTTACTCTTTGCTGTCGTGCTGGTATATTCGAAACAAGCTGTTCTCAGTCTACAAAATGTAGACAAGGAAACGCATATGCAAACTCGCGTGGGGTTTTTGGAACCAGTTAATTGGAATGTACGTGTCTCGTAGCCTTGAACACTATCAAGTATATGTTTAATGTTTATAGTTGGTGGCAAGTAGCAAACCAATCTCGATTGTTTCTGGCTTACCCAGTGTATGACACAAAGTGGTGTTTCTTGTTCGTCCAATTTTTATTTAGTAATTCATGATACATTTCCTCGCTTTATTTCTCCATAATTTTTCACGAAAAGATGCACACCAAATACTCTGCATATTAACTCCGCTTTTCCTATTGCCTATTGTTGGTGAATGACGCATTTTCACTTTCCTTCACTTTTATCGTTTATCAATTTTTCCATATAGCATTCTTGCCATGAACTGGGACGCAATTCCATCCCAGGACGAGTCCACGCCTAAAAGGCCAGCCACTCGACGTGTAACCGAAGAGATTCATAATTTTCTCCACCGGGTGCAGCATACCGGCAGCAGTGGTAGTCCGTCCTTATCCAGAGGGAATTCCACTCGATCTCGCCATCGTCCACCTCCTCGATCGGCCCTTCGTCAACGCATTATCACCGCCTACAAAAAATATACATGTACAGACACTCAACGATTTTTGCAAGCCGTCGCTGACGAAGATTTACCTACGGTGCTTCGGTTCCTGTTTCCCACTTTGGGTCGTCAGACCTCTGCGGGGGTGGGACATTCCGACACGGCGGTGGGGACCCCACCCGTCCCAAAATTTGAAGAGTTAACACCCGAAGGTTACTCTTTATCATCCAATTTGTCCGACCCCGGTACGTCGCCCAATTGGGATCCCACCCATACTCCCATATCACCCAATGTGTGCGACGAAAGTCAGCGTACCGCTTTGCATATTGCGGCTTCCAAGGGAAACGTGGCCATGATATTAATGCTTATTCGGGCGGGGGCCGACGTAAACACTCGGGACGTCTTGGGTAACACCCCATTACATATTGCGGTGGTGAGCAACTATATCAACTGTGTGTTAGCCCTGTTACAAGCTGGGGCTGATATTACTGCGTCGAATGGATCGCGGAATCCAGTGACCCCATTGGACTTGGCGCGGAATCGTCTACGTTCGATCCGTACCCACGAACGTAGTATTTTAGGCTGCTGGGATCAGGAAGATGGGAAAAAATTGCCGTCGCCCACCAAGGGAGACGAGGTCCCACCGGGTTGGTCTAATGTGCGACATGATTTCCACCGGGTGGTTAGTAATATCAAGGAAATCATCCAAATCCTGCAATTCTATGCTTCCCGAACCGCTCCGGGTCATCCTCCTCATTCCGGGGTAAACGCTCCTTTTAATGCCCCCTCTGCCACGTCACTGGTATTACGTCAACCACCACAATTCACTTTAAACGCTACTGGGCTGTCGCCTTCGGAACCTTCTGACCATCGCATAATCGCCAGTGAATTAGACCAGTTGCTGGGTAAACTGACAAACCTAGACTTGGATAACCCACTCGTCAGTCGCTCTGATATCGCAGCAATTCCCAACTTACCAAACTCTGGTTCCTCCGAAACTCGTACTCCTACGGATTCGATGTTAGTAACCACGAGTCACGCTCGTCGTGCAGTCCCTGGTGGTACTGGCGAAAAAGAAATGGATGAAATTCTGGATCGATTGGAAAAACTCCTCTGTGATTTATAATTTATTCTACCGATCATCAGGGGAAAAAAGACGGGGCGTCACTACTTATCTCTCATTCCTCTTACGTTGTACACTAGATGTTGGCATTATGAACTATTCGGCATCATTCTTTCATTGCAATCTGATTATCATTTAAACATCCATTTGGCGCTCGTATATTTGCATGGCCTGGTTTTATAGTAAAGCTCGGATTCATAGCTTAAAATAATGGGTTGTGACGTTGACTAGAAAATTCAATAATTTATTTTTTGAAGAAATATCGATTGCGGCTGTTCTGTGATGGTTCTCACTTAGCTTTCCGTGGCAATGCATACTCATGTCTACCACCGCGTTACGTATAGAATATGAATCCCACAGTGTATATCCAAGTGGTTTTTCGAAAAAGGGTAGCATACTCACTTACAAAGTATTTTCCACATCCAGACTATCCGATGTACGGTTACGCTTCTGGTAATCTTGTTCTAGTAAATTAGCCCAGGAATGTCGGATAGCATATTGTTGCTCAGATATCGCCAGGTATAACTCCCTTTCGTTTGTGTCTGGATTGACTTGGTAGTCGTAGAGTTCCCCGAACAGAGAAATGATCTCCGTCAAAAATTCATCTTCCTCAATAGGAACCTGACTTAGATCACCCCCACGTCGATACACCAAGGCATAGTCAATGAATACATTAAAGGTTGCTGGGCAGCTCATGGTGGTACTAAAAGTAAATAAATACCTAAGATTGGTGCATAGGCCACTGACGAAATTTCGTGCTAATTCTTCACCCTTGGTCTGAAGGGTATCCAAAATAGCAATGGAAGGAATGTCCCAAAGAAACTTGAACTTCATCGAACGCATCAGCATAGCGTTACCTCTATACTCGCCAATTAACGGAGAAAGTTTATATATCCTGATCATTCCGAATAAGAAGTCTGGATGGGCCATTCTATGGACATAAAGTAAGGGGAAAAACACGAAACAATGCGTGGGGGTAGCCAGTCTAGAGTGGGGGATCCATTTGATACTGTACATTGGGTCCTTTGAGTCAATACCCTGCAAGGTAGTTTCAATCTGTATCATCGTATCCAGCTGCGCTTTGAAACTGTCAACCGCCGAACCATACTCCTCACTCAAAGGAAACTCGACAAGGTCGATTACTGCTAATGTACGGGATAAACCACCTAAGGAGGTATAGTTTAGTAAACGCTGGGATTGGATATAATGGTCCGCCAAAAGTTGCCCTAGTAGATCGGTAGGGTTAGAAGAAACCTCCTTCTTAAAGCACTCCACAGGTTCAGCACTGGAACGGCAGTGTTCGTACCATTCGAAATACTCCCGATCATGACTTCCTTCCGGGGTTGCTACCAACTTGACAATCTTTTCGTGATTCTCCAGAATAGCTTGGCCTGTGCTTAAAAATTTTCTCAAATTGGCCTGTCTGGGTTTCCATTCTTGGTATAAATCAGGCGCGGTTATTGCATTTTGTGAATAGAGATGAACATGCGTGAATCCGAGTTTGGCATTTTCGGTTGATAATTCTCTCGGAAAAGCACTCCGATTGTCATTTCCACGGGAGGCGGTAGCGAGTAACAAATCGGTAAAAGAATTAAAATTGTTATACAAAATCTAGATATGGCCAAGAGTGCATAAAAATATACATTTGAAAGTTAGTATCAACTCGTAATACCTAAAATGGCAGGTATGAGAGGGTATGTCGGGAGTAATCCAGCAGTTTATTAAGCAATTTTAATTTAAAACCAGTATGATAAGCACTTACCTTTGTTCCTATCCGATTGAACTCGTACTGCACATCACTGAATCCAGTTGCTTTACCAAACTTATAACGTGCGGCCGGACTTAGTTTCTCGGCAATACGTTCCAGAACCGGAAGGTTAAAAATACTGTGGTTACCGTTGAGCGAAACATCCAATGGTGG
This sequence comes from Dispira parvispora, assembly GCA_027577015.1. Lineage (NCBI taxonomy): Eukaryota > Fungi > Kickxellomycota > Dimargaritomycetes > Dimargaritales > Dimargaritaceae > Dispira > Dispira parvispora. Next base: position 5,715 of record JANBPY010000066.1, read on the forward strand.
GTATTCTACTACTTCGAGAAACTCCAGAGATGGACTAGTTTGGTGGGTGACATATGGGTGAACTGCTACAGTAGTGTAAATACTACTACATAGCACTAGCCAGTGAACGACAGCACTAAACGTTATCATACTGCCGTGGTGACTGTTATTGGAAGATTTCCACCCACAATAACCAGGAGCAAAAAAAGGGTGAGGTGCAGATGTACTGTTGCTAAACACACTATTGTTGCAAAGAATTTTGAAGAAAATATAAACTATAGGCAGAGGACGCATATGAAAGCTTTGGGGGGAGGGATATGCGGACTCATTTATAGAGACATATATTTCCATATCTGGTCGAAAAATGAATGAATACATTTTCAGTTTGCCCCAACTTAACACTTTCCCTTTCTCCCGTTGTCGCTTTAGTGTGGTTCTCCAGTACGACACGGTGTGACATGCTTGATTGTACATGATGAAATGTATTGACCAGAGTCTTTTTCTGCCTTGACAGTTGCTTGAGCTTTAGAGAACATAAATGTTCGAAAACACCAATCGCCTGCTGGCATGTAGTTACACACAAAATTGCCACCCTGCGTTTTTTCCATTTCTTCTGTGTGCTTTTTCCATTCCTTCTGCGTTTTTTTTCTATTCCTTTTGCGTTTTGTTCCATTCCTTCTGTGTGTTTTTTCCATTCCTTCTGCGTATTTTCGTGTAACTCCGTCACTCGAAAAACGCTGCCAGCCCCTTAAGCATATCCATACCAAATCACGAAAAAAAGGAAGAACAGCTTTAGCACTCCACTGACACCTGAAAGAGCGGTTCGGACCGCTAAAACCAAGCGCTTTGCTGCTAGTGAACCTGAGGTACCCGACCAGGCTATTGAAGAAATCCGCCGCATGCTGCGCAACCTGCAAGAGAAACAGCAGCTGCACGATAAAAAGTTTACCGAACTGGACAGACTCCGCACAGAAAACCTGGCGCTGCGCAAAGCATCTGAAAAAAAAGACACCGAGATTCTGGCACTGACGAAAGCAGTGGAATCACTCCAACACAACCGCAACAGACACGAAGCCCAACTAATGGGAGTAAACACAGCCCATAGCCCTGAAAAGGGAACCGATACGCAGACCGTCCATGCTCGCTCCAGCTATCAGGCGAACAAGCAATCCTTTGCCCAAGTGGTCAAGCAAGTCGACCCACAACTGCCCTTCGCAACAGCCGGCCACCGTTTCCCCTGCCCCTCGTCCCCCCGCCATAATGAAGCAGCAGCACGTAAATTCCAAGCATGCACAGACCCACAAGGATACCCTTTTGTATACCTACATTGTTCTTGTTGAAAAACCAATGTTCTACGTTTACTTCTACTCATAAATCTATTGGTCTCTCTTACCTTTACACCTAACGCCTATTGGATATTTATTGACCTATCGTTATTAAGACTAGTCCTCATATATATGTTCCTCTCTCCCGTTGGGGTTGATAGTGTGGACTCAATTTAGCTTACCTATGTTTATACCAAGTTTATAGTTTATAGTTTATACGCTTACATATATAGTTTATCTATCAGTTTATTAAAGTTTACTCAAGTTTATACACTTATCGTTTACCCAAATTCTAACAATTTATTTAATAAAAAAACCAATAAATCACTTGAAGAATCCCCTCCCATTGAGGCTAGACCGGATTTTAAATACCGGGTTGCACTTATTTTTCACTCGAATAGCGTCATTTGCCATAAAAAAAAGAAGAAATAATGATAAAAACCTCCGAAGACTAATGCGAACGACGCTGGATCACCTAGCAAATGATGATTTCATCATAGGGTTAGTGCATCAGTACACATACTCACGGTTACCACCGCGTTATATAGAGAATATGAATCCCACAGTGTACATCCAAGTGGTTTTTCGAAAAAGGGTAGCATACTCACTTACAAAGTATTTTCCACGTCCATACTATCCGATGTGGGGTTACGCTTCTGGTAATATTCTTCTAGTAAATTAGCCCAGGAATGTCGGATAGCATATTGTTGCTCAGATATCGCCAGGTATAACTCCCTTTCGTTTGTGTCTGGATTGACTTGGTAGTCGTAGAGTTCCCCGAACAGAGAAATGATATTCTTCAAAACGACATTTCCTTCCTCAATAGGAACCTGACTTAGATCACCCCCACGTCGATACACCAAGGCATAGTCGATGAATACGTTAAAGATTGCTGGGCAGCTCGTGGTGGGACTAAAATTAAATGATAACGAAAAATAGGCACAGAAGCGTCTGACGAAATTTCGTGCTAATTCTTCACCCTTGGTCTGAAGGGTATCCAAAATAGCAATGGAAGGAATGTCCCAAAGAAACTTGAACTTGATCGAACGCGTCAGCATAGTGTTACCTCTATACTCACCCATGAAAGGCAAAAATTTATACCTCCTGATCATTCCGAATAAGAAGTCTGGATGGGCCATTCTATGGACATAAAGTAAGGGGAAAAACACGAAACAATGCGTGGGGGTAGCCAGTCTAGAGTGGGGGATCCACTTGACACTGTACATTGGGTCCTTTGAGTCAATACCCTGCCAGGTAGTTTCAACCCGCATTATCGTATCCAGCCGCGCTTTGAAACTGTTAACCAGCGAACCACCCTCCTCAGCAAATGGAAACTTGACAAGGCCGATTACTGCTTTTGTAAGGGATAGATCACCTACGGGGATGTAGTTTAGTAAACGCTGGGATTGGATATAATGGTCCGCCAAATATTGCACGAGTGGAACGGTAGGGTTAGAAGAAACCTCCTTCTTAAAGCACTCCTCGGGTTCAGCACTGGAAAGGCAGTGTTCGTACCATTTGAAATACTCCCGATCATGACTTCCTTCCAGGCTTGCCACCAACTTGACAATCTCTTTGTGATTCTCCAGAATAGCTTGGCCTGTGCTTAAAAATTTTCTCAATATGGCCTGTCTGGGTTTCCATTCTTGGTAGAAATCAGGTGCGGTTATTGCAATTTGTGAATAGAGATGAACATGCGTGAATCCGAGCTTGGCATCGTCCGTTAATAATTCACTCGGAAAGTGTCTGCTATCATAACTTTCATGAGAGGCGGTAGCGATTAACAAATCGGTAAAAGAATTAAAATTGTTGTACAAAATCTAGATATGGCCAAGAGTGTATAAAAATGTACATTTGAAAGTTAGTATCAACTCGTAATACCTAAAATGGCAGGTATGAGAGGGTACGTTGGGAGTAGTCCAGCAGTTTATTAAGCGGTTTTAATTTAAAACCAGTATGATAAGCACTTACCTTTGTTCCTATCCGATTGAACTCGTACTGCACATCACTGAACCCAGTTGCTTTACCAAACTTATAAAGTTCAGCCGGACTTAGTTTCTCAGCAATATGGTCCAGAACCAGAAGTACAAAAGGACTGTGGTTACCGTTGAGCGAAATATCAAACGGTGGGTATCCTACTACTTCGAGAAACTCCAGAGATGGACTAGTTTGGTGGGTGACATATGGGTGAACTGCTACAGTAGTGTAAATACTACTACATAGCACTAGCCAGTGAACGACAGCACTAAACGTTATCATACTGCCGTGGTAACTGTTATTGGAAGATTTCCACCCACAATAACCAGGAGCAAAAAAAAAAGGGTGAGGTGCAGATGTACTGTTGCTAAACACACTATTGTTGCAAAGAATTTTGAAGAAAATATAAGCTATAGGCAGAGGACGCATATGAAAGCTTTTGGGGGAGGGATATGCGGACTCATTTATAGAGACATATATTTCCATATCTGGTGGAAAAATGAATGAATACATTTTCAGTTTGCCCCAACTTAACACTTTCCCTTTCTCCCGTTGTCGCTTTAGTGTGGTTCTCCAGTACAACACGGTGTGACATGCTTGGTTGTACATGATGAAACGTATTGACCAGAGTCTTTTTCTGCCTTGACAGTTGCCCGAGCTTTAGAGAACATAAATGTTCGAAAGCACCAATCGCCTGCTGGTATGTAGTTACACACAAGTTTGCCACCCCCTCCCCATAGCTGACAAGAAACAGGGGGATGGTGAAAGTATGGGTTTCTTTTTCGAAAATACCAACAATGCTAACCAATAGCAAGGGAATGAAAAATTATTACAGTATGTTATTACAAGCTATAAACGGGCCTGTGGGTTCGTGACCACAATCTATGGCAAGGGTGTTTCATTTCCTTTACTCGTGGTATTTCTCGTGGTCAATCTCGTATTGGCCTGATGTCATAAATGCATAAATTTGTAGGTATCACGATATATACCCATTACCCCCGTCGTACCGTAAATTTCCGCAAGGCAGGTAGTGTTCCGCCCCCAAAATTATTATGTTCAGTATTATGTCCCATAGCAACAAGGGGGTTGTTAACAGATAGAGCAATGCAAGGTAGGAAACATGGATATGTCTTGTGCTTTTTATTAATTTTGAGAGTAAGGTGCTGTCAATCAATAGCATCCATATTAACCCAATCTTGTAATAAGCAGCAGATAAAATGTTACATATTGTTAAACTTTGAGTAAGTCATCAAAAAAGAAATTAAAAACTCAGAGTTTTCATTTCACAAAAAAAAAAAGAAAAAGAAAAAAGTTGGAAACGACAAAAAAGAGAGTGGAGGACCGGGGTATCGATCCCCGTGCCTCTCGCATGCAAAGCGAGCGCTCTACCATGTGAGCTAGACCCCCACTATGAAAATTTTTGGCCAATTATAAATATCACATCTTGCAGTTAACTAAAATGCCTCGCTGTGGTTAGTATTTGATATCCCAAGATTTTGGAGCCTTGAATACTCTGGCTAGTTGTAACCAAGCACATAATATCCAAGAACCGTGGAAAAAAGTATTTGAAAATTCATGAGAGACGAATATAATTATTGGATTGATGAGTGCAGTTCGAGAAGGTTACAAGTTTGCAGGAAATGATTGGGAATGTTGTTAACATCCGGAAACAACCCATGCTTATTACTAATCTAATGATGCGGAGATGAATCCATCAGGTTCGAATGGACCTCGAATATATTGGCATTGATAATAACGCTATATAGGCAAAAAGATTTTACTCAAATGTGTCACTTTTCACATTGCTTATACGAAGAGTTGGTTTAAATTTCATCATCTAAAATGGTTGGTTGGCACCCAACGCTTTTGAAAACCATTATAATAACTAATTGTTTCTATTTTAGAGCCATCAACAGCTTGAAGTAATTCTTCTTCTGCCAGTAAATGGTAGTCATTAGATTTGTAAAGCATTTCAGCTAAACAAAACGAATGAAGATGTCCGTATTTATCCCAGTAAAAGAATTAAATTACTATATAACATCAACTCAATCACCAGGATTGAAGGACAACAGAGCATAGATGAGCGGGTGTCGTCTCACTGTCGTAATAAATGGCTTACCAGCCCTCGTTACTTTAAGGACCACTTTCAGAGACTGTTCATCGCTCATATAAATTAACCAATGAAATTCGGATATTTTAAAATGGGCAGAGTTACCCATTCTTTTTTTTTCCGTTAAAGTCAAAGAATGCATGCGTAACCACTAACTATACCATCCACGGCATCGACGATTTAGATTGCATTTCAATCGCATGGCGGTGTTTTCGGTACTGTTTCTTTCCTTCCTACCTCGTTAAACTATAGAATGTCCCGTCCTTGAACTTTGTTTACCACTTTGAAAATTTTAAATATTTATAAAACTTTCGCCATGTTAACTTCTCCCGGACTCTTAACCACACGACACTGCCGTTCACGGAGGATACCACCTCTCCTTGTACGTCGGGTGCCAAATCAGTCAGTTATAACAAACATTCCCCGATTCTTGTGCTCGAGGTCTTCCACCGCTGCCTCAAAGGAGAACACTTCCCTTCTAGGGCATCTCCCTACAACGTATATGACCCCTGTTTGGCGTTTCCCGCACCGTTGGTGTCTACGTACCTTATACAGTACTAATACGTCTACTTCTTCGGAAAAGAATGCGCAGCCAACACCAATCACCGAGCGTTGTACCTTTTCTTTTTACGCCTTTGTTCCTCTAACTTCTGAACGTGCTATAGAGCTACGCAAGTACCTCAAGCTGCAACTCAAGGATCCACTTCAAATACTGGGCCGTGTTTATCTATCTGAAGAAGGAATCAATGGTCAAGTGTCGTGTCCCTCAACCCAAACAGTTCAGCTTCGTGAGCTATTGGAATCCATCCCCGAGTTTCAACACATCACGCTAAACGAAGCTATTTCCCACCAGACTTCGTTTGAAAAACTGGTGGTAACCGTGAGAAAACAATTGGTGCGGGACGGCGTGTCCATCCGTGATATCGACATTCACCAGCAGCCCGAGTATCTTTCTCCCGCCGAGTGGCACTCTGAATTGTCAAGTTTGCCGTCCAATGCCCTGTTGATTGATATGCGTAATAACTACGAAAGCACCATCGGTCACTTTCAAAACGCGGTCCGACCGGAAGTAACTACGTTTTCCGAAGAAATTCAGGTCATGAAGGATCTCGTCCAAGGCAAAGAAGAAGACCCTATCTATATGTACTGTACTGGGGGTATTCGTTGCTCCAAGGCGGGTGCCATCCTGAAATCGGCCGGATTTCGTGACGTCAAGATGCTCCGCGGGGGAATCACGGCCTATGGACGGTTTATCCGGAAATCTGGCCTTCCTTCCCTGTATATTGGTAAAAATTTTACGTTCGATCAACGCCTGGGAGAGGCCATTACGAATGACGTACTGGGTACCTGCTACCAATGTGGTACCCAAAGTGATCAATACGTTAACTGTGCCAGTGACCAATGTAATACCTTTTTTATCCAGTGCACAGCCTGCGCCATAAAGCACCATGATACCTGCGGAGACCAACGGTGTATCGATGACGTTCTAACTCACACCGACCCTTTAGAAATTACATCCAGCCCAAAGCAGCCGACCCGCTGGCAGCATACAGATCGCAAACATCCTCACATCGTACGGCGGCGCATATCGGAAAACCTTGAGCGGCGAACCAAGGATAATCCGGGTTTGGCCACCTGCCAAATTGCATGAAAGATAGCAACTCCCGTCTTTCTCTTGAACGAAGCAAATGTGAGTGTTGAGCCACTTGCTGCTTCTCACTGGCCAAACTATGTCGAAAGGGCCAAGCAAACTGTACTCGACAGGTAGTTTAGTAATGGATGACATGATAAGTATTAATATTACTTCAAGGCCAGAATAATAAAATAGAGCTCAAAAATCAATCTCACACTGTGCTTAGCAGATTAAGCGAGTTTTAAACGTTGGAATACTTTTTCTGTGGTAATTTCTTAAAGCGGAAATTCCGCAGTAAAAAAGATTCACCAAAACTTTGTAACCTTTTTTTTTTTTGTTACGTTATACCCACCGAAACCTCTCCTGAAAGCTTTCCCTTGAATTTCGATTTCCTGTTCTTCCAAACTTGTCTATTTTTTTAATAGTACAACTTTGAGCTTGTAGGGTTTTGGAACTTGTTAGAAAAGGTGTAGTGTATAGTCTTTTAACACCTGGTAAACAGAATTTTGTACTTGTGAAGGTTAAATTACCATTTGCGAACATTGCACAAGCTGCCCATATTGCCAACCATCGACCGAGAGACCAATTTGCTATTAAGCCCGTTACTCACTTCCTCGGCTCGCCGTTCATTACATTCCCAATTCTATAAACAATATTCAAAGTACTACTGCTAGTGCTGTAAACGCACATCATGGAGCCCCCCAGCCAGAATGGAGCATTACCAGAACCAGTCCACACGTCAGGTAAGTATCCCCTAATCAGTGGGTCTTTGTTGCATTGGAATATAGATTTTACGCTGCTTTACTCCTCCAGTGTAATTTGCTGGTTTCGTTTTTCAGTGTAGCGCTTTGGACCCTCCGTACTTTGTATCTATCTGCCGGACTGACTCCAGCCAATCAGTAAACAGATACTGTACCGTAAGCTGACCTTTCCTTCTGTTATTACCAATGAATTTACTGACCTATGCCCTGGAAATATGGTATAATTCATCTTAATCCCGGTCAAAGACTATGATGATGGAGATAGCGAGTTTGAAGATGTTATTATACCCGAGACCACACCGGTTACCGGCGCGGACGAGTACGACCCATACGCCCATTATCTCGCCGAGCTCGACAAAAATGACGAAGCGCAATGGGGAGAGGTCAGAGAGGTTACTCTTGTCTTCAATGAGGATGAACTAAATCGTAAACAAGCAGTAGATATCCCTACAGGTAAAGCAAGCAAAAGCAAAGGTCATCGGGTGGGCATCACAAAGGAAGTCCGAGAACAGCGGGTTTGCCTTCACCAGCTCTACACCGTGTGCTGTTTAGCACGCTTGCGGATGCTTAGTCGACTGACCAGGGATGCCACGCTACGGGCCGTAGTGCTTTCATTAGTCCCCGATTCTATTTCCATGTTGGTTCACAATACGGCAAAGTTTTCATCTACCCAGCCAGGAATCCGTTCTCCCCCACCAAAGAAACGTTCGCGTCGATCTACTGCGGCGGCGGAATCCACCTCTGCTTTTCAACAAAGCATAGTTTCTCTGTTAACTTGGTGGCAAAGGTCGTTCTCTTGTTACGTCGTTCCGTGGCACAAGGAGGAATCGAAATTACCGGACACATTGCGTCATTATTGTCACTCGGAAGCCACAGGTTACGACAATTTCACGGACTGGGCAGACGTTACCACTCATCGCTTAATGGACGCCATCAAAAAAGGTAAATTGAAAGTAGAGGATATGGCTGTACTTTTTACCGCCCTTCTACAGTGCCTGGGTTGCAAAACTCGACTCGTCACATCTATCCACCCTTTGCCTCTACGCTTAACCCTCAAGGAGGTGGAAAGACATCACCAAGGGCGACCCTGGTTTGCGATGGTGGATCGCGGACTCCCAGATTCTCGGATACCACGTGCCCGTTATTATCCGGTAGCATGGTGGTGCGAAGTCCAAATACCGGGAACATACCGATGGGCATGTGTGGATCCTGTGCGGGGAATATTTAATGAGCCCCACCGCATGGAGCAAGGAATGCAAGCCTGGTCGACTCCTGTCATGGAACGCTATGATGTAACTTCTGACCCATTGTCATCTACCCGACTATTCCCCACCAATAAAGTGGTGAAATTTCCAACGGTATATGTTATGGCCATCGACAACAGTGGTCATTGGACTGATGTCACTCGGCGGTATACTTCAAACTGGAGCACCTCCACTTGTGTGCTAAGGAAACCTTCACCCCAGTATAACTTGACTCGGTATAATCCTGGTTGGTGGAGGAAACTCCTACGCCCTCGAATTCGCCGCCCCGCTTCTCCAGCCGACGAGGCCGAAGAGATAGAACTCGGCCAAGTAGAAATTCAAGATGCCATGCCCACATCATACGTCGGCTTTAAGAATCATCCACAGTAAGTATTCCGCACTGTCTATTTCAAGACCCTTTCACTGTTTATAATTTCCCCCAATCTCCAATGTATTCCACTACCTGATTCCAATCCTTATTAACTTGTGCTGGCAAGTGATGGTATATTTTGGGATTTCTATCCGCCTGAATTATATGCACTGTATGCGTGAAATTCACACATTTATAGTTTCGCTCTCGAACGACAACTGAAGCAAAACGAGTGTATCTACCCTCGCAGCCCTACCTTGGGCTGCTTTCGGGGAGAGCCCATCTATCCCCGTCAGCATGTTCACGGGCTTAAAAGTTCCCAGCATTGGTACAGGGAAGGGCGAGTGATACAATCCGATGAAGAACCCATTAAATATGTAAGCTCCAGGTTTGTCAAAGACCCACCATCTGAAGCTACGGGTTCCTCCGCCAAAGTGGGCCTCTATGGAATTTGGCAAACCGAACTTTACCAAGCCCCGGTGGTGACTGATGGTCAAGTTCCTAAAAACAGTTTTGGCCACGTTGATCTCTTTGTAGCCAGTATGCTTCCCCCAGGGAGCGCGCACGTTCCTCTTCCTGGTACGGCCGCCATTGCCAAAAAGCTGGGTATTGATTACGCACCAGCGGTTATTGGGTTTTCATTTGCGTACGGTAAATGCAAACCCCAGATTCTGGGTATCGTGGTTCCCCAAGAGAGCGAAATAATCATCATCGAGGTAAGTGGATCCATTGGCCCTTGTCTCTCGCACCGAATACTAGAGTGATATGTGCTGCTTTTATCAATCTCCTGGCATTCTGTGAGGTTGGTACGATTGAAGAAAGTACAAGACGTTTTTTTTCTCCAGTAGGATCACGCTGAGCAAGGTACATTAGTGAGGTCCATATATCGTACACCCTAGTATTTTCACTTTGCTAACCCTCACACCCAACAACTGTATTTGTGAATTTTCAAAGGCATACCATGGTCAGCAATTACACCGGATAGAAACACAGGAAAAGGAGCGACAACTCAAAATGTTGAGTTACTGGCGCCGGTTAATCGTCGGAGTTGGAGTTCGGTCTCGCCTGATACAAACCTATGGCGACTGGAGAGAGACCAGTGATCAGGCAGCGGAGTCGTCTGAGACACCCCCACCACTTTAATATTTTATCATAGGGGTACTGATTTTTTACTAATGTCCTTGTGATCCATACTCGGACCCTGTGCATTACTGTGATTATTTATTTGTCAAAAACTGGTCATATTTTATGCTTCCAAACTAAGTAACTGGGCCTTCCTAATGGAGAAAAAATTAACGAGGATATTTTTACGAGCGTCAGCGCTGATTGTATATTGTGGGATGCCGATCTAAGAGCCATTGGACGTATCACAATAGTAAGTAGCGGTACATACTACCAAAATAAAAGTTTTTCTTTGAGTTACGAGACATCAGCGGGCAGCATTGGTTGGCAAAAGGCGTACCAGATGGAGAATGTTACCAATTGTCATTGGTGGAAGAATTATTCGCCACCACTCAACCATGTCCTGGACTGGACGCTGTTTTTCTGTCGTGGGATAAATTCTCATCGCTTAACAATGTAACCAAGTAACTTGGCAGTCACACTTTAACCCACACAGTCACTTAGCACCAGTAGTAAAACGAATTGGGCTGGTAACGTAAAGTGGAAAGCATAGGTTAGGCACTCAGTTCCATCTAATGAATAGCACGGTTCAAATTTGCCAATATAGATTCAACTCTTCTAATTTCTCACTTACTTTCGTAGCTTTACTTTACTCCTAAACTTACAACTCCTCTACAGTTAAGCAACTTCCAATCATGTTGTCTCGCCAGTTACTCGGTAGTGCGCGAAACTTGACCCAACGAGTTTCTCGCCATCCGGTGCTATTCGTAACTCGAAACTTTGCATCTCAGAATACCCCGCTGGACCCCACGGTGGGATTAACCGAAGAACAAGTGGAATTGCAAACCATGGCGCAAGATTTCGCCGATAACGAAATGGCACCCTACATGCAAGAGTGGGATAACAAGCACCATCTGCCCATTGACGTATTACGTAAAGGGGCGGAGCTGGGATTCGGAGGTTTGTACGTCCGGGAAGAACAGGGCGGTACCGGTTTGAGCCGTTTGGATACGTCGGTTATTTTCGAGGCCCTAGCCACCGGCTGTACCTCTACTACGGCGTATATCAGTATCCACAATATGTGCGCCTGGATTATTGATCAGTTCGGTAACAACGCCCAGCGTCAAAAATACCTGTCACAGTTAATCCCCATGGACCAGCTGGCTTCCTATTGTTTAACCGAACCCGGAGCGGGATCCGACGCTTCGTCATTGACTACCACGGCTGTGAAGAAAGGGGATCAGTACATTCTAAACGGTACCAAGGCCTTTATCTCGGGCGGAGGAAATTCGGACGTGTACATCATCATGGCGCGCACTGGTGGACCCGGTCCAAAGGGCATTTCTTGCTTTATAGTGGAAAAGGACTTTCCGGGAATCAGTTTCGGTAAACAGGAAGACAAGTTGGGATGGAATTCCCAACCTACCGCCTCTGTGATTTTAGAAGACTGCGAAGTACCCGCCAGTAATCTAGTCGGCAAGGAAGGGGAGGGGTTCAAAATCGCCATGAAGGGTTTGGATGGCGGTCGCATTAATATTGCCTCGTGCAGTTTGGGGGCGGCCCAGGCTTCGTTGGAAACCACCATTGACTATGTCCAGGTTCGAAAACAGTTTAACCATACCTTGGGTGAATTCCAAAATACCCAGTTCCGTTTGGCCGAAATGGCCACCTATTTAAACTCGTCACGTCTCATGGTCCGCCAAGCTGCCCAATTGCTTGACGGTGGCTCTTCCTTGGCGACTAGTTATTGCGCCATGGCCAAGCTGTACGCTACAGATAGGTGCTTTAACATTACCAACGACTGTTTACAACTTCATGGGGGCTATGGCTACCTCAAGGACTATAAAATCCAACAGTTTATGCGGGACAGTCGGGTCCACCAGATTTTGGAAGGAACGAATGAAATCATGCGGGTCATTGTGTCTCGTAATCTATTGAAAGCATAGAAACCCATTGGGCTGCGTGGTTACCCGTCGTGGTAGCTAGAAATCATTATATATAGTCGATGTGGTCCTGCGAAATCCCTTGGTAGTTGATGGGATTAGTCCTTATTCTCATTGATATTTTTTGTCTATATTTGCACTGCTAGTGGTAAATAACATTTGTAGAGAGGTCTAATAAACTATCAGATGTTGCAAACGTTTGAACACTTACATATAACTTTATGATGTCTCGTATGTTAAGCGAATAGCACGCGGGTAGTTGTTTTTTTTAGCTCCTACAATGGTAGGTTTAAAATTTCTCAGTGTCCGGGTTCTTCGGCCAGTGGGCACGGGTTTCACATCCGGCAACTGAGTTGCCATATAAAGCCTGCGTTGGTACACATCCGCTGCAACCGTAATGGGAAGTATGTGTTCTATCAAGGTAGCCACGTTGATAGAGCGTTTACATCCAGATATGACTCGAGGTCCTCTTTAGTTACGTTGTAGATGTCCCAGCTTCGGCTGGGAGCTGCCACAAGATCTTCCTTGCGTACTTGAATCAACAAATCTAGAAACACACGGCGCAATAATATGTTCTTCCCATCCTGTTACACTCTACAGTGAAGCAAAACCACCACTACTATTGTAACGAGCTTCAGGAGGAGAACCTCGCCGGGAACCTTCCTCGCCTCCAGGAGTTGACAAGGTGAGCGTATTTCCTTTTCGCTGCGCCCAAAGCAGGGGTTAGGAAATCCCTACACCAGATTGAACCAATGGGTAACCCTAGTCACTTTGAAATCGAGACCTAATGACACCCCTCTTTCAACACGTTATCCCAATAATCCCCTTCTATTGACTAGCAGAGGAATTTTACAAAGCCCAAAGTCGGGCAAGGATAACGACCCGAACCACCAGAGACCACAGTAGATTGCCTATCCTCCCCACTATTTCGTACATAATATTCAAGCCCATTTCGTAGAGTAAATTGGCTAAATGCCAATGAATACCCTCCTTTTGAACATTTCCTCATTTGTAACACGAATGAATACATTACACTCAAATCTACGCGTCAAGTTTGTTATTTCCAATTCATCCTTCTTGATCCTATTACGCCATATCCGTTCTGTCAAAAGCATATTAATTAAATTGTAATGAGCGAAACTTTACCTCTAATCGCCATAGGATTAGAATGGCGACTATTCTATAAAATGTGGATGCTATCGAAATAATACATTGTGTTTGACTTGGCCTCGGAACTGTGAATAACCACAGCCCGGCCGACAAGGTTTTTGATCTAATGGGTAGTCTGTTTATTGATTAATCATCTTATGTTAAATACCCGGTGGTGTGTCATCAGTCAAGTATAAAATAAATTGTCCACAAATAATACATTGTGCTGTGAGTAAGAGATGAAGAAAAAAAAAGCGTAACATCAGACACACACTAGAGTATTTGGATAATATCATTACGCGTTGCTTGTAGTGGTGATATCTTCAAAACATTCATTACGGTCATACGAGATATAATCGGCCATGATATCACGAAACCTTTTCAAGGGACATGCATTAAAATCACACAGGTCCGACTGTATAGCCTTGCCATCATGAAGCACCCGAACAAACGTTTCCCCGTTACGATCCCAAAATTCAAAGATTAACTGGGAAGTGTAAGACGGCCATTGCATATCACTCTGTTTCAACAAGCCCATGAGGAAGACCATGGGTGATCCATGAGTGGAGTAGATTTCGAATATGGGTTCTGAAAAAGCGGCAGGAGAGCCAGGGTTCGGCTTAGTTTCTTTGTGGCTGGATACTTTTGGCTCACTCTCACTTTCAACATCGACATTAACATTAACAGCGTCCTTGTTCGTATTCTCATGTGTGAATCCATGCATATCCCAACGCTGGGCCAACTCACCCAGGAAAATACCCACGCCCATCCGAGAATAAGCGGTGTCATTACTGTCACGACGGAGATAAACAAGTTCCCATGTCGCATGAGTCATTATCTGCTGAACGTCATCTTCCGTGATGCAGTCCTCGCCTTCACAGGGAAACGGCATGTCGTGGCATTTCAGGGCCATTAACACATCACGTTGTTTAGTGAACATGTCTTGGAACTTGGGATCATCCGTCGTCTTCAGAATGCGATTTACCCTTTCCTTCAACGGTTTCGTCTGTGCATTTTTGGTTTTCCAGGCTGTACTATCTTTGATCTGATCGAGGGTTGGTTTAAATTTAGGACATTCTCTATGGTGCGAGTCCATGGATTCGGCTTCCTTGGGATATACCACCTCCTTCACTACCACGTCAGGGTCCCGACTGTTTGAAGGGTATAGCCCCGTGAGTAAGGCCTGGCTGCTACTCTTGGACCGTTCTTCTTTTAGACTGCGTACAAAAAGCGGCAAACCTGCATTGTAATGATACGGTGAAGAATTATCAGTTGTCGAAGTTATCGAGGTAGCGCTGGACTTCAATTTTTTGGGTAAGAATCCCAACTTGTCCACATATATTTGGCGTAGATTTTCCC
>JANBPY010000067.1:0-20538 GCA_027577015.1 Dispira parvispora
AAGAAGCAACTGAAATAGTATCCCAAGTTCAAAGTATCGAGAGAAGTAGAGTCGTTACGAAACGTTGGGTAGGGAAAACGCTTAGCAATTGTAACTTCTCCTTCTCGGTCTAACACGAGCGAATCTGAAACCAGATAAACCCACCGTCGTTCCGATTGCAACTGGCTAAGGAAAACCATATCACAGGTGTTATATACAGCTCTACTACATTGACAATCCTTTATGATGACACGCTTCCAAAGGATTCGGTAAAGATTGAGTGAGCTATCATTATGGTGCCGTACACACTTTGGAATCGGCTTATGATGGGCCGTACCAAAGGAATCGCTATCGCTATCCGAATAATCTTTTAGCAGCATAAAATTTCAACCCAATATTCGAGTTATTTTGGAAGCAAAAGAAGTAACGCAAGCAAAGTGGTTAGTGGCAGGAATATTGCGTGAAAATAAACCCCATATAATTCTACGAACAATGAAACACAGTAACAGTCAGTCGAGGTTCGCTAGACTTGGAGAAATATGATTTTGGATCACTTACAAGCATCATAGCGATACGCCGTATCGTACATCTCTTGAAGGTCCCCAATACTAATAAGTACCAAGTCACTGTCTAACAATGCGGTCATAGATGGGATGGAATCGCCACGATGCACAATGTACTTAAGCTTGGCAGAGACCGCGTGTTTTTTAATCGCGGATATCCAAGCATCCAGGAAAATTCCATGTAGTACGACTAATGTGGCTCGACTCAGGTGAGAGGGTATGGAGGGAAGTGGTTCAGAGTCTAGAAAAGATGACCAGTCAAAGTTATTTAGCCGATTCCACACCTTGGGACCTTGGGAGGATAGTGACGCAAGGTTATCTGTGAATTTGGATACGTTAGAAGTACCTTTGGTGAACGATACGAGATCCTGGTGGTGCTGCTCCACATTTTCGGGTATTGGTAGCTCGGGATTTTTAAAATAGGCCGTTGCAAAGCTCCTTTCTTCGATATAGTTAAAGCCAGAAATCCACATTAACTCCTTGAGATCTGGCGGTAGTGTACTCTCCAGTGCTATTCTGGAGAGTCGTGGGCAATGGACAATTTCTCGTAGAGCCAGGTAACGTAAAGATGGCACAATGCCTTTTCCAGGAAGGCAAGAGGACTCTGACTCAAATATGTCATCATCGTCGTCAGTTTTATCAACATGATAAATATCTTTAACGTCTCGGTATATATAATCCAGATCATCGTCTTCGAACTCATCATCATCATCATCATCATCGTCGCCCAATTCATCGTTATCATCGTCGTCATCGGTATCGGTATCGCTATAATAATTGGAATATTTACTAAGCTTGGTGGTTCTATCAGGATAGGAATAAGGTTGCAAAAGTGTATATTTCAGATATCTCCGATAAGATAGACGGCACACCGCTTTAGTAAACTCTGCATCGAGAGCCGTAGGGCAGGATACCTGGTCCTTCGTAAGTAAAATAAGGGCCAGTAGCTCTAGAATTTTACCTGAGCGTGGGTCCTCGGCCAGTATTCCACCACGAGCGCGCACGGTGGTGAGGTTGTCGGCTGTTGATATATCATACGGCAGTGGATTGACTGCCGGTGAGTAATGATGCTTGCCGCAATCATAAGGACAGGAAATAGGCTTTGATTGCAACTCCGGTGGATACGTGTCCAAGGGCAAGTCTCCAAGAGTCGGTACGTACCCCGGAGGGTAAAGCTCCTGGTGCAGCATTTGAGCGACTGCTGCGCGTTGGTATTGATAGAGTGGTGTTACCAAGCCCTCGATAGGTCCATTTTCATGCAGTGGGGAAAAAAGGTCGTCATAAAGGCCCAACGGGTCAACATTGTCCAGGGTAGGAGAGGGAAGTTTCAGCAGGAGGTCGTATATAATGTTGTTATCATCTGACATTGTGACTATTATCTGTTTAGGGTGATGGCCAGGAATATATCCACAAGAAGAGTTACCCAGAGTCACGTTATCAAGTGAGGATACGAACGTTCTAGGAAAGAAATGGGGATCCAAAAGAAAAAGAAGGTGACACCAGTAAAGGTGTGAGGTGGAGGGGATATAGCTCTATTTCACAACATTCTTTGAAACAGCCACCCCTGGCAAAACATTAGAGTGTACAATTGAGGTATGTGCTATTAGAACTCACATTGTTTCTGAAATGATTCCGGCATTATAGGTTGATATTCGCATGACGACGGGATAGAGAAGAATTCACTATGTGTGCTGGATATCAGTCACGTAGTAATCGGGGGATGGGGCTTCTATATTTATTACCGGACTACAATCTGAAAACTTCCTAATAGTAATCTAAAACGATTCCAAGAATCCGTATGCAAAATACACTTTAATTATAGCAATTTCCAATGTTGTTACTTGGTTTGTCAGCCCTCTTGGCCCGCTTATGAAAGCATTGGTGCAAGTCACTTGGTTGTACATGTCCTAGGACTTTATTACAAACCCTTAAAATCTCATCAACATTTTCTAATATTCTACCCTCTAGTTGCTGACTTGATACGCGGGAACAGCCAGATGTTGCATGGCGCAAGGTCAATAAATTAGGGCAGTGCTTCAAATACCTGGAGACTAAGTACATCAATATAGATGTTCCTTTATTCAGAAACATAAGGTCTTGCATTATCCAGGTGGAGAAAGTTACAGCATGTGGATGGATTTGGGTGTCTCCTATGTCATTCCTAAACCACTGGTTTGACACGGTTCTTGATGTAGTAGGGACTGGTGACCATAGTACTGTCAGTATTGAACTCAGTACGAATAATACCAATTCTATGGAAGAACACAGTCCATAAAACTTTTTCAGGCTTAGAGTTCCACCTTCGCTGAATAATAATACACCCACATTTACCATAATGTTTTGGAACCTATACTTTTCAACCGGTGGCAGTTCAGGGGTTATAAAGGGAAAGCCAGGTTTCATCACAAATCATAAGATTAGACACGAGACAATTCGTTTGTTTCTGGAAATGGACAAAGCAATAGTGGTTCATCCCTAGAGTAGAAAGGTAGTGGTACTTACGATACGTTTCGCATTTAAAAATATCCAGGAATTCTACTTTCCATATCCCCCGCTAATGGATACCCCGAATGATTTTTGGTAAAATTTACTACTGGCGGCATACAATACATTGCTACATTCACTATTACAAACATTCCTTGGTTTGGTGCAAGATTAGAACAGCGCCACAAAATCAAAATATCCTACTCAACTATTCCGATTACGCTTCCATAACCGCAGTGATGAAAGTGGTATGGGTTCATCAAACATATACTCAGGTCTTGGTTGAGGGTGGACATCCTTGGCCTTAACAGCAACGGTTAGTTCAGCCATAGTTGATCGATGTCCTCGTGGTTCAGAGAAGTCATCGACAGCCGTAGTATCCTCCCAGGTTGGAGTAAGGAATTTACCAAGTGTAACGATAATAGCATCTTGCTCTGTTTCCATTAGGCGGATATTGAGTTTCTCAAGTTCGAATCGTTTACCCCTAAAAGACAAGGCTGTGTCTTCGAGCGTGCCCCGTAGTACCAGAGTTTCTACATGAACCGGGCGAGTTTGTCTCATATTATGGACCTGTCGGATGGCCTGGGCCTCGACTGATTTGTAAAATACAGGGCTAAAGAAATACACTCGTGATGCAACGGTCAAGTCCAACCCCGAAAATGCCATCCACGTAGGCATAACCAGTACCCGACAGTCACCATTGGTAGTAAACTTAGCGACACACTTGTAATCTACCTTTCTATCGTAAGAATACAAGAGTTTACCCCAGTATGTGTCCAACAAATAATCTTCAGTCCAAGTAGCTATCTCGAATAATAATGATATAAATTCCGATACCAAATGCAAGTCATGCAAGGAATTGACATACACCACGCATTTCTCGTAGGGTGCGTACCGTCGCAGTTGGTTGACAAGGTATGTCAGTTTGGCACTATTGCAGCCACGAATAGCAAGAGATTTCAGATCATGCTGTGATTCAGCATTCGTATCTGGTGAACCCGAGTCAGGCAGTGGTGAATTGCGCCTTCTTTTCCTATCTGCCTCACCACTGGTTGGTGCGTTTGACGCAATACTTACGCTAGGTGGAACGTTATCGTCGTTTTTATAAAGCTTCTGCAGCTGATGAGTCAAATTTGCCAAGCTGCCCTTGTCCAGAAGCATGGCCGGTGTGGTCAAAGAGGGATCTGGAGGTTTGGCATCAGATTTAGCCTGCTTGTCCGTTTCGGCGCTCACTGGAATTCTCCTCAGGGGAACGGTCTCTGGTATTGTTCGTACATTCATGGGCACCGGTGAAGAATCCGGCCAGGGGTCAACAAAAAAAGCGGGACCAAACCAATCCCCGGTTGTTGGATACGACCCGTAGCGTAAAGCTTGTTTCATCCAGTGCCAGCATTGTCGAAACAGTTCAACTTCTTTGCGATACTGACCTCGCTTTCTAGGTTTTTTAAGCCCATCCCTCACGATCTCATACGCACTTTCTACTAGTTCTCCTGTCGAAAAGTGCATAGAAGGGGTTGGCCATAAAGTGCTGCGTTCATAAGAATAGACTTTCCAGTAAGGATAATCCGTCTGCTGGTAGCCCAAAAAGCCTTCATCCCATCCATAAACGCTCCAGGCCGTATGTATAATGATTTGCGCCCTTAGGAAATTATAGCTACAAAGTTCATGGAGGCCACAATCCAGGTAAATGGTGCGGTTGGTGAGAAGCGGGATAGCGGTTTCACGACGCAGGACTTTTGTTCGGTTTCGTACCACATATGTGGTCAATAGCCACTTTAGTACCGAGTTGCGCCGACTACGACGTTCTCTGTCCTCGATGAACAATCCTATTTCGTCCCAGACCATTCCGAAAAGAATAGGGGGCACCCTTAAGAAGCAACTGAAGTAGTATCTCAAGTCCAAAGTACCAAGAGAAGTAGAGTCGTACCGAAAGGTTGGGTAGCGAAAACGCTTAGCAATTGTAACTTCTCCTTCTCGGTCTAACACGAGCGAATCTGGAACCAGATAAACCCACCGTCGTTCCGATTGTAGCATGGTAAAATAGATCATATCATAGGAGTTATATACAGCTCTGCTACATTGGCAATCCTTTATAATGACACGTTTCCAAAGGATTCGGTAAATGTTAGCTAAACCCTTACTACGGAGCCATGCACGTTTTCGCGCCGACTTATGAGCGGTGCTACCGGAGGAATCTCGATCACTATCCGAATATACTTTTGGCAGCATAAAAATTCAACCCAACATTCGTGGTATTTCGGAAGCAAAAGAAGTAACGTAAGCAAAGTGGTTAGTGACAGTAACAGTGTATGGTAATAAATCGCAGACACAACTACGTGCAACGGAACAGAATTACAGTCGGTCGTGGTTCGTTAGACTTGAAGCACTATGAATTCGGATCACTTACCAACTATATCGGGGTACATTGCAAAGCAGATTTCTTTAAGGTCCCAAACACTAATAAGTACCAAGTCACTGTCTAACAATGCGGTCATCGATGGAATGGTATCGCCGCGAAGCACAATGTACTTAAGCTTGTCCGATACCACATGTTTTTTAATCGCGGATATCCAAGCATCCAGGAAAATACCAGGCAGCACGACTAATGTGGCCCGACTCAGGTGAGAGGGTATGGGGGGTGGCGGTTTGGTGTATGTTAAAGATGACCAGTCAATGTTGTTTAAACGATTCCAGACCTCGGGACCTTGGGAGGATAGTGACGCAAGGTTATCTTTGAATTCGGATACGTTAGAAGTACACTGGACGAACGACACGAGATCCTGGTGGTGCTGCTCCACATTATCGGGTATTGGTAACTCAGGATTTTTTAAATATGCCGTTGCAAAGTTGTTATCTTGGACGTAGTTAAAACTCGAAAGCCACACTAGTTCTTTTAGATCTGGAGGTAGGAAACCTTCTATTGCTTTCTTTGCGAGCCGTGGGCGATGGGCAATTTCTCGTAGAGCCAGGTAACGTAACGGCGGTACAATACCTTCGTCAGGAAGGCAAGAGGTCTCTGACTTACGTATTTCCTTATAATCATCAACTTCATCAGCTTCACTATCATCGGTAACTTCTTGGTATATGTGCTCTAGATGATCGTGTTCGAACTCATCGTCGTCATCATCGCCCGATTCATTGTTATCATCATCGACATCATCGTCGTCGTCATCGTTATTATCGTCATCATTGGGCTCGCAGTCATTCCTCGACCCTTCACTAAGTTTAGTGGCTCGACCAGGATAGCAATAAGGCGGTAAAAGTGTACAGTTCAGGTAGTTCTGATAAGATAGACGGCATACTGTTTTAGTAAACTGTGCATCGAGAGCCGTAGGGCAGGATATCTGGTCCTTCGTAAGTAAAATAAGGGCCAATAGCTCTAGAATTTTACCTGAGCGAGGATCCTCGGCGAGAATCCCACCACGAGCGCGCACGGTGGTAGCGTTATCGGCTATTATTATTTCGTACGGCAGTGGGTTGACTACCTGTGAGTAATGATGCTTGCCGCAATTATAGGGACAGGAAATGGGCTTTGACCGCAATTCCGGCGGATACGCGTCCAAGGGCAAGTCTCCAAGAGTCGGCACGTACCCCGGAGGGTAAAGTTCCTGGTGCAGCATTTGAGCGACTGTTGCCCGTTGGTAGCGATAGAGTGGTGTTACCAAGCCCTCGATAGGTCCATTTTCACGCAGTGGGGCAAAGAGGTCGCCATAAAGGCTCAACGGGTCGACATTGTCCAGGGAAGGAGAGGGGAGCTTAAGCAGGAGGTCGTATATGATCTTATTGTCGTCTGCCATGGTGACTGTTATTTGGTTGGCGTGGTGACCAGGAATACATCCACAAGCGGAATTACCCAGAGTCACATTATCAAGTGGGGATAAAAAAGTTCTGCGGAAAGAAGTGGAGGTCCAAAGAAAATAAAGAAAATGACACTAGTAGAGGTCGGAGAGGAAGGGAGGATCACTATATATCAGAATATTTTTTGAAACAGCTACCCCTGGTAAAGCATTAAAGAATACAATTGTGGTATGTGCATTTATAACTCTCTCTGTTCCTGAAATGGCTCTGGTATTACAGGTTGCTATTCGCGTGAGGATGGGACGGAGAAGATTACCCTTTGTGAGCTGGATTCAGTCACATAGCAACCGCCGTATAAGTAATGAATTACAGCGGTGTGACAGGGGTCAGAGGGGGGGGAGGCTTCTATATTTTTTTTTCGCCAGACTACAATACGATCATTGGTAGGATATATCGCATAATCCCTGGTTGCTCTTTGCTGCATAGTGGATCTGGGGAACACAACACAGTCATAATTTCCTGACAGCAAGGCCGGAGCGTGGGTACAGACATTCTCTGTGTTATTGGATTACCGAGCTCACTGGTCTGAGCCTATCGCACTCTGTTAGATTATGCGGGTTACTCTGCATCATTTGTATTTTACAATGTTAAAAATATACGATGTGAGGGTTACATCAGTGACCATTTAATCGGTAGGACTGTGTTGGATACATTTATTGTTAGCCGATGTTTTCGTGGCTCGGTTTATGAAAAATCACTGCCCTTTATCATGTGCCCCTAATTTGGTGTCAGGTATTACTGAGTTGTATAACTAAGAACGCAAGTATTCAGACGTGGACACTTCTGACTGTGTCACTCCTTTTTATTCTGGTGAGCTGTTTCTTTATTGCCTCGGGTTTCTTTTCATTATCTGGGAAAAGCTAAATTATTTGAGTGGCCCTTTTTTTGCTCTGTTTATTGGTTTTTTTACTCCATTTTCAGTCGTTTCTGCTCACCTACCCCGCCGCCTGTAAACGGGAGTAGTGCCCGCTTACGCATTGAACCATGAAATTTGGTAAAACGTTGGCCAACAATGCCTTTCCTCCTTGGTCCAAGTAAGTGTTGTTCTTGCCCATGTGGTTGTTACACCCGATATAACACAGCGTGCATAGCTACATGTCCGTATCTGGACTATAAGCACCCATGGAGAGCAGAGAACGCTAGTCAGTTTTATTGTCCAGGGATCACTAGCTGCTCAACTACGATGAACTCGTGAACTGCAGAATTGGAATCCAAGCAATCAGAATGTAGAAATGCCCCCGGAATACAACATGCTTCCTGCTCCTTTTCCCTCCCTCACATTGCCAAGACCTCACT
This sequence comes from Dispira parvispora, assembly GCA_027577015.1. NCBI lineage: Eukaryota > Fungi > Kickxellomycota > Dimargaritomycetes > Dimargaritales > Dimargaritaceae > Dispira > Dispira parvispora. The sequence continues at coordinate 8,181 of JANBPY010000067.1, forward strand.
TTAGGATATTGCTTACTTTTAGATAAGGAAAATATTCACCAGTGCTAACGAAATATGAACAGCTGACCGACAACTTTCAATGGTTACACTACACAATACGACTTTACTCTATTGTCACCAGACACTATATTTCCTACAAGGCCCTGAAGCAGGTGATTAATCAGGGTGAAAGGGCTCAACATGACGGAACCCAGTCTATCGAGAGTATCCGCGCCGGTAAGTTATCTTAAACTTTCTTTACTGGAGGGAAGGCCGCCGCCATTCTTGGAGAGAGGGCCTAGTGTCAGGAAGAGTATCCATTCAACATTTCTAATCACTCAAGGCATTATTACGTTGCGTTTTTCACCGCTAATACTTCCTGTGACCGGATAACGAACGTCAGAATTTCTGCTTTATTTACAGGATGAGCTGGAGAAAGTTGACAAGTTCTACCTCGCCAAGAAAGTAGATTTAGAGCGTCGCGTCACCGTTCTGCACACTAAATCGAAACAGCTACTTGCCACGTACGCTGCGCAGTCCGATGCCATCTCATCAATAGGCCAAGCACCTACCATCAGCCAACCTTTAAAGGCTGCCGACATAGAAAACAGCCAGGCCTTGTTGTCATCCCTTGTCGAAACCCGGGAGCACTTGCAGAAACTGCTTCGGTTCGCCCACCTCAACCGGGAAGGATTCCGCAAGATTTTGAAGAAATTTGACAAGAAACTGCACACTTCCCTCCAAGATGAATTCCTACTTACTAAAGTTCAAGCGTACTCGTTCGCGGTAGACAAGAGTTTAGCGGACGATTTGAAAACCCTGGGAAACTGTTTCCAGGAAATTACCGGACTACTTCGGGGGTGGGAAGCATCCCGTGGTTATCCGCAACACCCGACGACTACCTCGCCCATGCCCTCTGGGGAAGAACCGTCCCTAGCCCTTGCTTCTGAGATCGATGTGGAAAAATTGGCGATTGCGTTACGCCAAGATGATGTAGCGTCAATGCAGCACTTTATTCAAGTCTATGGCGAAAAGTCGGCCATCTCACAAGGCGCAGGTGTCAGCAAGGCGGAAGATAACGGAGAAAAATCCAATGTGACTGATTCTACCAACAAATCTCTGGGGCAGGCGTTGTACTTGGTGTTTGAAGGGGCCTGCCTTGTCCAGGCTACCCATTGTGCTGTACACCTGGCACAGTCCTATCCCTTTGTATTTTCCCTGCAGGATATCAACGAGCGAACCATTATTCACCGACTATGTATGGTGAACGGGTTTTCCCCGTCGTTGGATACCGTCATGAAGCAGTTGGTCAATGACCGAGCCCTACCGCCTTGCACCGCCGAGAATAACCCCGATTTTATTACTCCATCAGTACACCCTCCGAACCAACCCATTGGTTCCCCTAATTCACAGACTGCCCATTCACCACCTGATGGGGGCAATACCAATGCGGAACCTCATTTTATGATGTTGAGCCGCACCCTTGCGTTTATTCCTACCCCACAGGTACTTACCAAACGTGATATTTTCGGCCGCACAGCATTGCACTATTCCGCCGTGAACGGGTTTACTGAAACCACCAATTTGCTATTATCTGCCCTGGGTACCGACCACTCCAAGGTGGATATCAATTCGGTAGCTTGGTGTGATCAGGAAGGCTGTACCCCGTTATTCTACGCTGTCATCAATAACCACGTACCCACGGTGCGTGTGCTGCTGGACATGGGGCAGATTTATAACGTGGATACGGCCCTTTCGGTTCCACAAGGTGCATCTCCGTTGGTGGTTCCCGAATCGGCATTGCCGGCCGCGCCTGGCCCTGAGTTATCCACCACGGTGTTGTCAACTTCTCAGTCGTTCTTGCTTAGTGAATCTCTTCTCAATACGCCGTTGACTGTGGCGTGCAAGTTGGGCTACGCGGAATTGGTCTCATTGTTACTAAGCCGTGGGGCCAATATCAATACTACTGATGATGACGAAGAGTCCCCATTACATTTAGCTGCCAGGGGAGGACATACCGAAGTATTACGAGTGTTGTTGAACCACCAAAGTCGGGAGCATCCGGATGGCCCGGTGGTCCATCTCAACGCAGTGGAAAAGTACTACAAGTGGACACCTTTGTGTTTGGCCGCTATAGAAGGTCATTTGGATTGTGTAGAGCTCTTGCTCAAAGCAGGGGCTGATCCTAACATTTTGGATAATGCCGGGTGGAACGCCCACGAATGGGCAGCCTATAGGGGACACTGTCAGATCATCGAAATTCTACGTCCGTTGTCGCGTCGACCGGCTGATACGCTAGGTCGTACTCGGAACCGCACTCCTTCACCTTCATCCCGAACGACTCGGCCAGAGGAAGCCAATGTGTCCTTTATCGAGCGAAAGTACGGCCATACGTATCTGCGGAACCAGGCCCTCCTGGTCATCACCTTGGGTTCCAACGATACGAGCGACCAGACGTTACCGGTGCAATTACGCGACGATTTTTTCGAGCTAATACGTGCCAATGGGTCCCCTACTACCGCCGTATCCCTGGCGGTGTCAGTGGGTAGTGCCTTGGGGGAACCCGTGGTGGTGGAGCTTCCCCTGCGGGAAAGTCGCAGTGTAGAACCGCTCCAGTTTTTATGTAGTCTCGACAAGGGTGCAGAGGTCCAGTTTGACCTTGTACCCACTTTTGGCGAGCAAGGGGAACTTTTAGGGCGTGGTTCGTTTACTGTGCCCGTGGGTGAAGCACCTTCCCGTATCTTGACCAGTGCGGCAGGTGGTCAAAAGGTGGAAATAACTGTATTGTCTACTCCTAAATTGGAAAATTTGGGTTACATCCGAGCCGAATACTTGCTTATCAAACCGTTTAGCCATCCTGGTATGACTATCGATCCCCGTTCGACCTATTGGAAATCCCTCACTACCAAAGTCATTGGTCACCGCGGATTGGGTATGAACCGTGACACTGCGGGCGGTTCCCACTTACAAGTGGGCGAAAACACTGTCTTGTCTTTTGTTACCGCGGCGAATCTGGGGGCGGAGTATGTGGAATTCGACGTCCAGCTTACCAAAGATATGGCCCCGGTTATTTATCACGATTGGACTGTTACCGAAACGGGAGTCGATGTTCCGGTGCATGCGCTTACCGAGGCCCAATTTTTGAGTTTACATCGCCAGCATCAGGTGAGCAACCGCAAGGGGCATCAGGATCCGTCGTGGCGGTATGCGGGTAAGGAAACCCAACAGGAAGTCAACCGAGCCTTGCAAATTGTTCAGGGGTTACCCGTGCCGTCTGGTCGTTCTGGTAAAAAAGATTCCCAAGAAGAAGGACATCGATCCGTTAAATCACCACCTCCTTCGTTGGAAGGTCAAGCGGATGATATATCTTTGGGATTAATGTCCAGGGCTGGACATGGTAACCTCGATCGCTCTCCGCCAGATGGAGTGAATGTACCTCGACCATTAAAGGTACCCAATGAGTCACGGACGCGGAGCTGGCAACCTCGGGCTATCCGCTCGAACAGCATGAAGGAAGGAATGGACCTGAAGAGTGACGGACGACCAATGGACCAACCGACAAAGACTACCGACCAAACCGACGCACATATTGTGACACCAACAACGTCAACTCTAGGGGGCTTAACTGACGGGCAACCGCTCACTAGTGAACAGCAAGAGGAAGGATCAGACGCAGTTGTCCAAGCCATGCGTCAACAACTCGACCGTGTGCTCAAATTTAAGCAGTCCCCTAAAAAGGTCAAGGGTAATAACCCGGAGACCATCCAGGATGCCTTTACCACGCTGGAAGAGGCCTTTCGTCGGGTTCCCGAACACATTGGATTTAATATCGAAGTCAAGTATCCTATGAAGTGTGAAGCCGAAGAAGCGGGCGTGTGGTCGCATTTAGAACTCAACCGGTTCGTCGATCAAATTCTTCAAGTGGTATACGACTATGCCGGTCAACGCAGTGTCATATTTTCGTCGTTCCATCCCGATCTGTGTTTAATGCTCAACTTGAAACAGCCTAATTACCCCGTCTTTTTTCTGACGGACGGCGGGTATTGGCCCTATGTAGACGCCCGGTGTACTTCGTTGCAAGAAGCCGTTCGCTTTGCCAAACATGCGGGGTTACTGGGCATCGTTTCTATTTCTACGTTGATTTTACAGGCACCAGTGCTGGTGTCGGCTATTAAGGAACAGGGATTGTTGCTGTTTACTTATGGGGTGCTGAACAATCATGTGGCGTGTGTCCAGTTGCAGCAGCGGTTGGACGTGGATGCGGTTATTGTTGATTCAGTTATGGCGGTACGCAAGGGACTTCAAGGCTCTTCACTTTAATCGCAGTAGAATTATTGTGTGCGTCAGGTTACTCGCACCATTTATATATACTATTGAAAGGACACTCTTGCCACCCCTCGTTGGTTTTTATTATTTATTTTATTTTACGTTTTCATTTGGCACTATGGACCTTTTGCTGAGGGTTGCAGAAAGGCAACCTTTGTTGAGTTGATTAAATATAATGCACTGTTTTGGATATAGTTGGTTTCTGCTACGATTGGTCATGGTATTTGTGCACTAAATGATAAGCTGTGAGGCCATCGATTCATTACAGCAGTGGATGACGTAGGACACAATGACTTGTACCTCTACATTGGCTCAGGTTTAACACTACTGCTCTGTGACCAAGCTCCTAGTTTACTTTCCTTAGTATAACTTTTTTTTTCTTGTCGTTACCAATCGCACATTGTTCATTCCTGTGCCCTGACATCATTTTTGGACTATTTTGATTTTATTTGTACTACCATTTATAGCGGTTTGTTCGCATCCTATTTTTTTTGTTTGGTTTACTTTGCCCTTTTTTGCAGTGAAAAGTCCCTGTTCTACGATTCTCAACCATGCCCATTACATTTGACTCTAACGAGTCATCGTCGCCTAATACAGCGTTTGATAAGTCCACTGAACCTGGAACTACTGCCGCCACTGGTACCAGCTCTTCCATCCAACACTCTGCGACACAGCCCAAACGACGTCCGGGTAGTGCAGGTGCGGGGGTAACCCACCCCAAGCATGAATCCGGAACGGATGGATCGTCTTCGAGCACGGCTTCACCATTAAAGGATTTACGGGCGGCCCACCACGGCCAAGCGGATAGTCAAACGTCGAGGAATCCGTTGGCGCTTTGCGTGGCTTGTTTGAAGCTGTGGGTTTATCGGTATGAAGTTACTACTGGGTTGTACATGTTGGAACCTTGGGAAAAGTCCATTTTTAACTCGATTGTACTTATCTTTATTGCGTTTTCGTGCTACACTGCCTATGTGTATTTGCCTTCTTATCTGCATAATTTGGCCGCCAAAGTTACCGAATACACTTCCATCTAATGGCTAGACCAGCAATCGATGCGAATAGAGCTTAGATTGATTAATTTGTTGGTCCTCGGTGAAGTTTCGAATATATGTTTTCACCGCTTTCCATATCTACATTTCGCTTTAGTTTTTTTTCCTTATTTCTCCTTCTTTATCAAGTATAATTTTACCATCTATTGATGCGATATTTTCTGTGCTACGCTTCTCACTGATCGTTGTGTAATAAATCACAAACACACTACCAATACATTGAGAGCTCAACGTTTCAGCGCCTTAAGGGGTTAATGTTTATTATTGACCCAGTGAACCAACAATTAGGCCACTGGCTTCATTCTTGAACGTTGAATGAACCCCAAAGGGAGAGGGCACCGGTTGAAAAACAAAAGGGATATGTAAATGAAAGCAAATGTCAAGAGTGGAATACACCCACGCTTATTTTTTACCGCTGGCAGTGACATTAAACTTGAAGTGGATAATGTCACCGTCTTCCACAACGTAATCTTTACCTTTTTGTAGGTACCGTCCAGCGGCCTTGACGGCGGCTTCGGTGCCATGTTCCACCAGGTCATTATACTGCATGACATCAGCCATGATAAAACCACGCTCAAAATCAGTGTGGATGGTACCGGCGGCTTGGGGAGCCTTGGTGAAACGACGGATAGTCCAAGCCCGTACTTCGTCGGGACCGGCAGTAAAGTAGTAGATGAGTTGCAAAGCCTTGTACCCCGCGACGATGATCTTGGGGAGAACAGAAACGGTTCCCAGCTCCTTCAATTGGGCATCACGTTCCGCGGGCTCCAAACCGACCAATTCCGACTCTAGTGCACCGCTAAACGGGATCATGGGATCACCTGCGTTGTTCTTGTCAACCCATTCCTTAATCCTGAGTAGATTCTTATTCTTTTTACGGATATAGTCCTTCTTACTCATATTGATCAGGTAAATCACGGGTTTGGCCGTCAACAGCATTAAACGGTTGATAACCTCCACTTCCTTGTTGGTCCACTCACCCTTGCGAACGTCATTGTCGGCTTCTACCCACGCCAAAACCTTACGAGTAGTTTCCAACTCTTCCTTTTTGGCCTTGTCCGCTGCATTGCCCTTATTGCCCACTCGCGCGGTAACCTTGGCCAACTGTTCCAGGTGTTTGTTAAGAAATTCGATATCCTTGAGACGCAATTCCTGGTGAATAATCTCCATATCACGCACAGGGTCTACTTCCCCTTCGACGTGCACCACGTCCGCCTCGTCGAACACGCGCACCATATGGAAAATCGCATCTACTGCGCGAACGTGACTCAAAAAGGCATTTCCCAACCCTTCCCCTGACGACGCTCCCTTGACCAATCCAGCAATATCGATAACGGTCAAATAAGCCGGCACTTTGCTGGCGGGTTTGTATTGCTGGCATAACCAGTCGAAACGAGAATCGGGCACAGCCACGCGAGATTCCTCGGGATCAATCGTACAAAAGGGATAGTTTTCGGCCGCCGAAGCGCTGTTGGTCAACGTGTTGAAAAACGTCGATTTACCAACATTGGGCAACCCCACCACGCCGATCTTGAGATTGTTGGAGGGACGACCCAATAATACTTTTTCTTCCTTGACTTGTTTCTTGGGTGGCATTTTACCTCGACGTTTAGCTAACAGGTGGGGAAACGTTTGAAAAGGTTGACGTAAAATCAAGGGTAAAGAAATAACAGAGGGAGAAGGGGACGGAAAAATAACAATCGGTAAAATCTTTGTACAAGCAACCGAAAAAAAGGAGCAATGGGACAAAGTGGTACGAGCACCGCGGGAAGAAAAAACCTCTAGAGGGCTGTGGGTTAGAAGCCCCACTAGGTTCCCTCTTCCTCTGGGTAATAGTTTAGATCGCATGCTTTACTAGACAATGTGTCGATACCACACGTTAGTCAGGTAACCCACAGTGGGCGCGAGTAATGCTGGTCGTACACTTGGTCTAATCGAAGAAAGGTGGGAAAGGGTTACCGTTGGTAAAAACAAATCGCATAGCACTTCTGGTTTGTAAATTCTACTGGACTCGCTCAGTGAAAATACAGCCGTTAGAAACAACTGTAATGGCAAAAGCAAAGCGGTTAGAAACTGCGAGGAATGGCAATTACCAAAAAGTGGCACAACGTTGTGTTAACCTTTCCACCCAACCCAGTGATCAACTAATAACCTAGCCGTTTTGCAAAAGGGTAGACTGAGGAGCAAAAGCGTGATACAAGGCCACTTCATGGTAACCGCTACCACGGATTTGCTCCCTTGCCCTTTTCTTAGAAAAGGTGGTTTTAGCAACTAAACCCACCACTTTGATTCTAGAGAAATATCATCTTAATGCTTTATTTGGGGTATACCCCTCTACCTGCAGTGTAAGCGTAATTATGAAAAACACGTACTAGATGACTAGAAAATGGAAATTCTCGGTTTGCTATTTACTGAACCTATTCGTTTATCGCTGTAATTCATTGTTTATTATAGGAAGCATCAGTAAAAGCATTAAATATCAGACTACTCATTTTCTGTCATTAATATGGCAAACCGCCGTACAAGTTAATTACCACCACCGGGAGGCGGTACTACCATGGATTGAAGTCCCGGGGGCATCATAGAAGTTAACCCGACCGTTGGATTCGAATGACTATGTGGGGGTTGGGAACCTGTAGGCAACCCCCGAGAGTTCACCGCTGCTGAAGTATGGGTAGGGGAAGGTTGACAAGAGGGCGAGGGAGAACCCATGGTACGTCGTCCGGCTACAGAATGGTACGACATGTGTCCCGCGGTTGATCCGCTCAACAACGTTGTGGTGGAAGGTAGTGTGGTTAATGAAGATTCTGTAGGAGTGGTGGGAAGTTTCAAGGGGGGTAATTCTACCGATGACTCACCCCCTGCGTGACAACCTTTGGTGGTGGGGGAAGTTCGATCTGTAGTGGGAAATCGTCGATGAGGGGACGAAGATACATTGCCGTTTACCCCATTTCCTTCGGTGGAAGTGAGAACTTTGAGGGGTCTCCCCTTTTGGGTAGTAGTCGGGTGTGAAGGATTGTGAGGGTTCGGGGACGATTGAGGTTGGGAACCTGCCGGCTGGTGTACGGTTCGCTGGGGAGAGTTATGAGTGGTGAACGACGCTACTTTTTGGAGCACGTGGTCAATCTTGGGTAGATTTACACTAGGAAACCCGTGGGGGAAATGCCCCGTGAGCGGAGTAGTCGGAACTGTGGCTGAGCCCCATTTGGTGGAACGGTAGGGTGAAGTCCCCATAGAAGGATAAGCAGGCCTGACGGGACTGTGCACTGCTAGAGATTCCCCAGCAAAAGTACTGTTTCCCTGCAGTGCAGCCGGGGAAAGTGGAGAAGGCAACGCCGTGCCCACGGACCGAGTTGGAGTACACGGTGGTCGTTGGGGCAAACCCGTACGGTGACCAGCGCTGGGTGATCGGTACACCAGAGGGGAATCCGGTCGTGGCTGGGAACTGTCATTGTCGGAATTGCACGACAAGGGGGAAAGCACCGCAGGTCCCACCGGGGGTCGATATCCAGAGGGTAACCCAACTCGAGCCTTGGTAAGTCTAGATTGGGCGGTCATTGGTTCTTTTAAGGGTGAGGACGATACCGTGGTAGGTGGGTGCTCCTCCATGGGACTCAGGGATGACAAGGGATCGGAATAGGGTGAGCGACCCCAGTGATCCCGTTGCATGGCTAATAGCACATTGGCGGCGTCCAGAACCGTTTCCCGGGTGGGTTTCGTTGGAGCAGGAATAGAGAGAGAGTCGTTACCCGATGAATTCCTACCGATATTGAGGGTGTCCTGTAGTGCTTCGGGGCAACGCTCCCGGTTAATACCGGTGGTTCCTGCGTAGTGAACATTGCGATTATTATGAGAATCTTCCGAAGGGAGAAATTTACCGTGGCCAGGTAACGAAAATACCCGTTTAGCGGGAACCCCCGACATATTATGCGTCGAGGGTCTTCCCCCATTACGGGACATGGGGGGCATGTTATGCAAGGAAGCGGTACTCAACCCCGCCCGGGCCAGGTGAGGAGTAATGGACCGTACCGGACCACCCCCAGCACTATCATGATGTTGACGAGGGCGACCGGGTCGGTGAAGTCCACCATTTCGGGGGGAAAGGCCCATGTGAGGAACGCTGGCGTTGGGAGAGGCGGGACCATTGGAGGTTCTTGGGTGGGCACTAGACGGGTATCCACGTGGAGCACTAGCGGGTACAGCATAAGGTGAATAACCTACAATGTAGTGACCAGGGCCATTGGGGGACATGGTGGTGGTGTTGGTGACAAGATTGCGGTTCTTGTCTCGTGTGTTTTGGTTACCGCGTTTGTTTGGGGCACAGCTCACCCCGTTCAGCTGATTAAGCTGTTGTTGGCGACGTTTACTGGCCGCAATCTGAGAAGCTGGCACGATGAAATCCGGATGGGAAGGGGGTAAAGCTTGCTGAACAAACTGATGTCCAAACAGGGGCACCAATTCCTGACGAATATTGTAACACGTCCGTATGGCCAGTTTTAACGCATTAGGAAAGGGAATCCATGTACCTTGGATGGTCAATTTCCCACCCCTCACCATAAGCATGTCCTCCTGCCGAAGTTCCTTGTCGGTGCTAAGGGCCTTGGGGAGGTCAATCTTGTCACCCCCGATGGCCTGCCAAATACCTGTCCAGTACACTAACCCCAACTCCCGATCCCACATGATCCAGTGTTCTCCGAGGCGGTATTCAAACACCCGCAGTTCACCTCGCTCTTTGTCGCAACTGGTGCGATGTTCCCGCCGTTGAATTTCATGGTTGGCAACCAAGTAAGGTGGGAATCGATCTTCGGGGTGCATAGTGAACTTTGCGATTACCAAAATTTAAAAAGAGCCCACAAATTAGGGGCGACTGTAACTACACCCGTTAAAGATGTTAAAAAGAAAAGTAGACCGTGTAATATATCAAAAACATATAATCACCGGGTCACCGAGTTTGATGAGGGCTCCCTCAGTAGCCCTATATTATATATATAAATCCAAGAATTACTCCCTGATGAAATGGAGCAAGTCCGCAATCCCTCGTTTAGACTATTACAATAACGTACTGAAGAGAGAAATTACTAATAGCCACCAAAGAGAAAAAAATGATAGGGAAGCGGATGACGAACAGATATAAAATCAGACCGGGAATAGTTAACCTTTGCTGCCAAGCTAGTGCAACCCTGCGCCCACATTCGCAGACGTTCGCACGCCCTTCGGTTAAGTGGTGGGAAAAGACTAACTGCGTAGTCCTACAAAAAACAGTTCGGCGAAATGTGAAAACGGGGATATGAATAAATTGTGCTCTCCTCTGATATATGGATGAAATAATCCGTGGAATGTCACCAAAAAAAATAGATATCAAGTCTGACTAGAATAAACACTAGAGGGACATGGATAACACCGGTGACCGAAACGAGATGCTACCAAGAGAGTCAACTGCAAACTGTAATCTCGCCAAAGGTGAAAAACGCTGCCTGGATTAATACTAAATAAATAACGGTAACCAGCCCAGCTGAAAAAATGGGAGTGATAAACCGCGAGTCATAAAAGCAAGAGAAAAAGTGAAAAAAGTCGTACGCGACGGATTACCAGAATGTACACGTAACTAGTAGCTAAATAACAAGGACGAGGAACCAGAGATAAATCATCAATAAATATGCCCACTTCCCAAAGCCAGAGTTCTCAACGAGTTTATGATGGTCGGGTTCGAGTAACAAGACGCGAATCCCGACGAAGTAGCGCGAGGGGATATCTTTATAAGGCCCGGCTCCAGCCAGCGGATTCCAACCACTAGTAAATACCGGCTAATGGCCAACGGAAATCACCGTCCGTACCAGGAGAATGTCCAGGAGAGAGTGGCGGGGGAGAGAGAAGAAAGGGAGTAAATTGGTTCTTCGATGAAGTAGCCCAAAAAACTCTCATGCCAGGAATGAATAACAGGGAGACCATTACCGTGGTAGGGCAAACGGACAGAGAGATAAACCCGTTGGACTGAATCCCCCGACTGGATGGGTGAGGTCACCCCTAACTTGGGTTCGGACCAATCCGACTGCTTCTCCCACTGGCACGAGCGGTTTGGATGGACCCACTTATCGAGCTGGTAATTAGGAGAACCACCGCGCCCGCAGAATATGTGTTTTTTTTTCTACCTGGTGTCATTCGGTCTCATTCACTCTGTGATTCAATGTGAACGTCAGCGTGATCACTGGCACTGATGGGCAGTGATGAGGGAGTAATACCATGGTCCATCAGAACCAGTGGCCACGGACGGGTTTCTAGTCTCCCCTCTCCCCTGACTGAATGTGGTGCTATTTTTCAATGCCAGCGCTTATTAGACATTCCCAACTATTCATTCGTCAGAGTTCAATCCTTGTGTTTTGGGAATCAGCCCTCCAAAAAGGTAAACTGAAGGACAATGGGTAAACCCGTCTAACCCTAGCCTCTCGGTTCGAGCTAAATCCTCGAGACTCACGGGTGAGTGTCTCGCTACATTTACCTACCAAAGCTTACCCAGGTGCATGACCCGGTTAAGCTTGGATGGACCAAACTCTCTTGTCTCACAGAATGGTGCAATTGTGTCGTCACATTGGCGAGGGAACATATCGCAGTGGACATGAGCCCAGCACCGACCCAAAGGATAGGGTCCCAACAACCCGGCATCAGTCCACAATCAGTCGAGTCTCGCATTACGAAACATTTAAACTAGCAGTGGTCCTGAGATGGGTTTATTATGACATTGGTACAACCAGTACAGGAGCAAATGACTCACCGTGCGAATTTTTAAATCCAGTGTATCACAAAAAAATTAATTTATTTATTTAATACCTCGGCAGTGTTTAATCGGGAGAGTAGTTTATTGCACCAGTTAACCTACGAATATTCAAACAGCTTCGAAAAGGACACAGGCGATAAAAAATTTCACTATAGCGAATTCATTAAATGTCAACTGTCGAAGAGTACAGCAGCTCATTTGGCTCTGCATGTCAGTTCTCCTTGCTCCCTCC
>JANBPY010000068.1:7990-20529 GCA_027577015.1 Dispira parvispora
TACTTTTTTTTTTTTTTTTTGCTGCCCACAGCCTCGGTGGCAAGAGAAAATATCCACGTGATAAAATAACTCAGGCACCGCTAAGCACTGCTGTACACCACCATCCAACCAATGCCAGGCAATACTGACTACCACTAATCTGAGGACAAGGAAGGTGACCTACAACACCAGGGATACCAGTAGATATTCTTGGTGTAATGTACGATTTGACAAGCCCAACTATGGCTACTAAAGTGCTTCTCGTCAGATATTCCCCCTTACCAAGATGTAACATTTTCAGTTCCCAGCAGGATGGGCTATATCATGAGAATTTAATGTACCTTAACACTGGCTGTAGGAGCCAGTTATTATTTGACAACTTCCCCGAACACAAACAGGACTAATGACAAGGACCCCAGCCAGTTTGTCATTCCAAAGTAATTCAGTGGATATCTAGAGGAAAAGTGGTTGGAATTTATTATTTTGATAAAAATAGTAGCGGTATGAATTCCATTGTCTGGTCCCTATTGTGCATTCAAAATGAAGTGACCCTCCCCCTTGCGGCAGTGAGTTTTTTTTATACTTGGAAGCATTCAGTTGACCCAGAATGAATGAGGCCAGGGTTTCCGTGGTACAGTGGAATTCAGCCTGTTTTAATTCGCTGATAAGAGCAAAGGCCCACAGATTGTGAATGCCCCTTACCACCTTTTTCGCGGGTACCACCACCGATCCGTCCTTTGCACATTCAGTCGATAGGCTGAACAGAAAATGGAGCCAAACAGCACTAGGAAATTTGGATATAACGATGATATCCAGTTTGAATTGAAATGGGGCACCTCTTTATCACTCTCCTGTCCATATTTGACACTGATGACCTGTGAATTTTTTCGTGTGAGGGGAGATGGACCAGTGTGCTTTCTTTTCAGGAGTAATCCGGTGCACGTCCTCTTTTTAGGAAAGTAAACAACAATATCCCGACACTTTTCGTCACGAAAAAAGTTATTTGTATGGCCTTTACCTGGACTCCAACTATTAGTAATTGGTCAATTTAGGTGTCACGATGCCCATAAATCACTCATACGAGATTATCGAAACCATCGCACTCCAGTTATTGCCGTTGTGAAGAAAGGACTAGTGGCTTTAGGTACATCATTATAATAGCCAACCAATATTATCTCATGACTAGAGTACTATGAATACCAACAGTTACAGGGCCACTTTTTCCCTTTGTGTTGATTATGGATAGCTTTAGTTGTGATGTGAATTTTGGCGCAATCCCCAGGCGTAGAACGAATCATAGCCAACGGATGCATGTTAATGGGAGTGAACACAGGACGAAAACTGGTGCCCTTGGGACCCATGCCTATACAAGAATTCACGTACTCCGCCACACCCCTGTCTTTGCTACGGTATAAGGTTAAACGATGGAGTCCTCGTTTTTTCTTAGGTGCTGGGCGTGTCATATATTAATACCCCACTTTCCTGTTTTCATTTTTTTAATCTAGTAGTGCTTTCTTGTGCCTTTATATTATTTATAACACTGTACCTTTCCCCTTGTATTGACCACTTACTCTAAGGATATTTACTTCCTCGTTTATTTGCCACAGCTTTATTTTCATCAGTTTTTTTATACGTCCATATATATTTTGTTATACTGTTGACGCCACATGTGTGACGTTGTAAACAGTGCAATACTGTAATCCATATCGCACTGGTACTGGCCCTGCACGCGAACTTATACACAGCCATGGCTCGACTCTCCGTATTTACTATAGCAATCCTGACCGCCCTATACATCACTTCGACTTGCGCCTCGCCTTCTTTGGTCGAGCTACACCGACGTTTCTCTTCTAGAGAAGAATGCGAAGAAGATGCACGACGGAAGAATAGTTCTCCAAGTTATTGCGATAGTCAATGTAGGTGTACCAGCAACATTATAGTGGTATGTGACCGCAGTGGCTGCTCGTCGAAAGAAGATAATAACAAGTCCAAAGCGGATCTACATGGATGGTAGACACGCAAATAAAGTATTTCGTAACTCACGATTTTTTCGACTACGCCATTTTAACCCAAATTTTGCCGCCAAGATGTATAAGAGGAGTACCCGGGTTTATGCAGACGGGATACAAAACTGTGGGCTACAAATCATCGTGGAGAGGAACGGAGTGGATTTTTTCGACAGTTACAAGCGCGTTGATTTAGGGAGTGGTATAAGTAGAGTAAATATGAAGACACAGCACGGTATAATTTTTTTTTGGCCGAATAACATTGTTCCTTGGGCATAGGACTTTCGCATATGATTCTTAGTGTATATTTATAAGTCCATTTCCATTAAATCTATCACTGTAAATAACAAAAGTAAACTGGGGTCGACCTACTGTGCGTCTGTACTGCAAATTGCGAAAGAATTTGGACGCAGTGGATGTGGAATCTGCGGCGGGTAGCCATACAAAAGTGAGGCATATTGGTGAGGAAGAGAGCATGCTCAGAGAAAGGAAGGAAATCGTAGAAGCACAGAGTAATACGTACTGGTAGTCTGCACTAGTAGATCTAGATACCAATCAGTACATGGCGGTGCACAACGTGCTCGTAGGATTATCAAAGTGTCTCTAGATCTGTGCCCCCAGAAGCAACCAAAGAACTGACTGGTATGCTTTGCATAAATCCTTGTGTGAACAACTACTAGTCATTCTATTGCGTGCCCGCCGATGCAAACGGCTTTGGCGTGGCACCTTTAATCGTGTTCTCACTGCAACTCAACCATGCTTCCTACTCATCACAAACCAAATATCATTGATTGCGCAAAACTATCATTCATTGCGCCCAAAGTCTTGCGAAAACAATACTGCAGACTGGGCCCCATAGTGTCACGAGTGGCAACAGTGTTGCAAGCTATTTATTATTTCATAACTTAATGCCTTTGTAGAACTTCACGGCCTTTTTGCTGGAGCTGGGTCATTTAGTCTTTGTTTACATTGTCTTCATTTTTTTGCTGCACTCCACATGGGGTTTCATGCGGTAAGCCATAAATAAATATTTAACTGCCGCATACCTAGCCCGTGCATTCTATACCATTACTTATTGTAAGAACATATCGACTATCCTATCGCAACATGGCCGACGATCTTCCTCCAGAGGCCCTGGACAAATATATAACCCTTGTCCAGGTCGGCGAAGGCCAATATGGCCGGGTGTTTAAAGTAAGTTTCTCCCTGTTGAAGCGTTGGTGACCTGTTAACACAAATTCCGTGTACCAGTGACCCCATTGCTATGTGGCAATTGTTCGAGTACAAGACCAAAGGCTTTTGCTATCGGCCTTCTCACATGTTGACCCCGCTACGTTGGATGGGGTGACCAGGGTTTTCCCACTATTTGAGGGTTTGAGATTGAGTCCATTCTGAACGACTAGGCTTCCTTTTTACTTTTCCCCGGCTGACTTAGTTTCCAGACAACTAATTTTGAAACTCCGATTTTGATACCAACGTATTATTTCTTTTTATTGGGTATAATATTAAGGCCCATACTCGGAATAATGGCGCCCTCGTAGCGCTAAAACTGGTATCCAAGAAATACAAAAGTGATCGAGAACTCGGGGTTTACCGCGAGGAATCTGCCCTTTTACGAAAATTATCACATTCCCATATTGTCCACTTGGTAGATTTCTTTGAAACCGCCGATGATATTTGCATTGCTACGGAATTTTGCCAGTGTGACTTGGGTGAATATCTACAGGCCCACAAGTACCTAGGTGCTGTGGAAGTTCGCGTTATCGCCAAACAATTACTGAGTGCCCTTAAATATCTCCACTCTCGGGGTATTATCCACCACGACATCAAACCCCAAAATATCCTGATTGGACTAGACGGCCGTATCAAACTGTGTGATTTCGGGTTAGCTACGCAATTAACCCCCACGCGGGATACCACCTATCAAACTACTCTCAAGGGTACCCCTCTGTACATGGCCCCCGAGGTGCTCGTGAAATCCCGGTATACGTACCAATGCGATTTCTGGTCCCTAGGTATTGTCCTGTACGAAATATTCGTAGGCCAGGTTCCCTTTACCGTAAGCGATCTTACCTTGCTCACCGACCATGTCACCCGAAACCCAATTCTCTGGCCTAAAGGAATTCCACCAAATCTGAAAGGATTTCTTGATAAATTACTACAACGGGATCCTGACCTACGGTTTACCTGGTCCACGATTTTGAAACACCCGTTTTTAACCGAAAAGATTACCGACGACAACTCAAGTACTGGGTGATTTGAAGGAAGGATGAAAGTTTGCTGTGATCAGGGGTATGGCTTTTGTGTTTGGTTTAATTAAGTTCGGCTGTACGCACATTTTCTTCATGTAAAGTAGGTTTATTGTCTGCGCAAATTCTATTTATAAACAGGAACAGTGAAACACTTGGCAAATGATAACTCCGTAATTGTTAATAACAACGCTCCCGTAACCCATGGCCAGTACTACTCAGCCCAGGTTTCTACGAATCTTTCTTAGGAAGTTCGAGAGATAGCAAATTGAGGGGCCGGAATGGCGCCTGGTTAGGATCGTCCTGGTAAATTTGGTCCGCTTCACCCGAGAGTGAAGGGGGAGTGAGAGCAATAGTTAAACAGGTGGACCGGTCAATGAATCGCTTCAGATGTTTATTATAGGCCTCGCGTAGATGGTCCACAGTGACCCGGTCCAAGCAACTCGATACCAGCCGTTCATAGTCACCGGGGGTCTCGAACCCTCGCAGTGTCGACAGGGAACAAAAATGGACCAGGTCCGGAGGAGTGCTTCGACTACTCGCCCAGTGGTAGGACCAGGTAGACTTGGCCGTTTGGAATTCGAACGGATTAATGTACGTGTCCCATTGGGTTTCCAGGTCTTGGACGATTTGCCAAAACAGCCGGAGGGCCTTGAACGGAGCTACGGCGTCGTACACCGTAAATTGCAATTGGCCAACCCAGTCCTTGGAGAATAAAGAGCACCCATAGGCGTAACCGTTGCCACGGATTTGGGTGTAGAGTGGGCCTTCGGTGCGCCCGAGAAGGTCGCACAAAAGCTGCACCGCCAAGTATTCCACGACCAGTGCTTCCCGCACGGTTAACTGGTTAGGATGGGACACATTAACCGTGGTAGAGGTCACATCTGGCTGGGCGAACCTGAGGATATCACAAGGAATAATGCACACAACGTGAGATGACTGGGCAGAGGGGTGCGCTACGTGGAACGCCATGGGCTGGTTATAAAAAGGGACATAAGGATAGCGAGGGTAAGGAAACGGAGAACTAGTAGGAAGGAGCGCATTATTTTTACCCGCACTAGGATCACACGAACTCAGGGCTACAGATGCTTGGCGGTGTTGTCCCCAAATTGTTAATAATTGTTTAACCAGCGGGTGGGTTGATTCCTTAGGGGAAAGTAATAAATTGTCGAGAGTCGGTGACCCCGCCCCCGAGACCGATTCATCCAAAGTCTTGGTGGCATCCAGAGACGTAGCGACCAAGAACCAGCTCAAGCTGGCTAGTGAACGACCCTCCGGCAATTCTCGGCATAGCGCTTCTTGCAACTGGCCCGTTATATGCTGCCGTAGGGCATTAAGCTCCGCCACCACGGCATCACCCCGAGTGCTATCGGAATGATTCAGGGCATCCACTACATTCTGAAGGAACTGCTTCTGGCGGAAAATACTAAGGGCGATACTATTGTTCCAAGGGTCAAACCGTGAATGGTTTTCCCCGTCCAAATCAATAGAACAGTCGTCACCAGGTCCTTGTACCACCTCCGAGCGGTGCTGGGAAGCGGTCAAGCGATAGGCAACAGCTTGAATTAGAGTTCCATCATCCCGGATAATTTCGGGTATTTCACGAAGCAGTCCCTGTGCACTGTTGAGAATACGCTCCTTGGTAAAGGTAGAGAAAAACAAAACGCCACTCAACCAACGACATAAATCTGGATAACGTGCAGGGGTAGCCTTGCCACCAACCATCAACGTATCAGATAGCCAACATGTACTTTGAGTGCTGCCCCCCAGACCGGGACGACACCAGTAACCCACCAGGCTATTGTCCAGTTCCGTGACCAAATCGCGATAATCCAATACCACCGTGGTCTGACCTGGCTTGACCTTTTGGCCATAGGCTTGGGCGAGGTTGGCAGGTATGGTGAGCGGACAACGGAATAGCAATTCGCAGAACAGAGGTATGTAGGGAGTCAATGGCTCAGGCACACTGTGCAAAGGCAGATAAAACACCGCATAACGAAATAGGGTGTTGGTGGCTACCACTTGGGCCGTATTGAAACGGGTGATATGCTCACTAGGTTCAGTAGATGTAGACGTCTGAACAACCTGATCCCCTCGCTGGTTGAGGCTTTGAAGAAATGTGACACATGGAGTAGCTGGCACTTGGGCCAACGAAGGCACGGGTGGCATAGTGTCCAAAAGTGCCTGAGGAAGGTCCAGTTTATTGGCCTCGATGGCCCGATCGAGCACCAGCTGTAGTTCGGCCAACCCATCCGGACCTAGAGATCGCACCCGTTCCTCCACCGCATGGGTCTGTTCCTGTTCCAAGGCTTCCGCGTAGGCTGCGTCCGGGGTGAGAATAATTTCGAACATGGGGGCGTCCAAAAGCCATTTCTGGGCCAGCTCGTACCAAAAGTTAAGCGGCTCATCGGCTAATTCATTCAGCCACTTGAACACCTCCAGGCGCGAACCCAGCTTTAAACACGGACGGTCCGTGGAGCGTGGTGAAAATTGATGGGCTACGATGTCTGTAACGAGAGACTCGAATAGATATTCGTGCGGATCATCTTCAATATCCTTGCACACTTGCAATCGGTAACTGTCGATGATATCCCCGATGGTGGAGTTCTGGGGGAACCCCTTTTGCACGAATACTTCCAACACTTGGCGAACGGCCTTTTGAAATTCCTGGGGGCCATTACAGGCATGAATTGGTTCCGAATCGGCGACGTCGTTATCGGATAGGTCTTTTTCAACTTCATCGTCCGAGTCATCGTCGTCCGTGAGTTTGTAGGGCACCCCGTAAAAATTGAGTTCCAGACAGGTTTCTACGTACTCGTGTATGCTAAAGTCGACATGAGTGGCCCAAGGGTCGTCCGTTTCCACCAACGCTTGGTAAAACGGGGACGCGGAGTTTTCTTGTAAGTACCGAAACAGGATAGTCACGGCCAACGAGGTACGCACATCCTCAATCGGGGGACCCCGCCACGCGTAGGTGTAAGAGCCCGTGGCTTCATCCACCGAGGGAAACTTTACCTGCTCTGAAATCACGCAAGGCGAGGAGGTGGTGCTGAGAGTGGCAGGAGGGACCAGGGTAGATACATCGGGGATCACCAATGGAGGCGGAGTAGATGGTAAAGAAACCGACGGGGGGTCAAGCAGCCCTGAAAGACTTTCCAAGGCTTGGAATACTTTGATCTGGTCAATCGAATCTCCAAACAGGGTGATAGTGAGGTTATTGACATTGTAGTATTGCTGATGGTACACCTTGATCTGGTCATTATTTAGCGTGGCGATATCCGGAGTTAACCCACCACATTCGTTGGCATATGGACAAGCCGCTCCGTAGACCAACCGACGTAGAGTTCGGGCGATCAAATCTTCTTCTCCCATCTCCCGAGCCGCCATTTCGCTATAAACCACTCCTTTTTCGGAACCCTTGCCGTCCACATGGTATACCTCGGTGATAAATTGGTCATCCCGGAGTAGAGGGTTGAGCACATGGTCCAGAAAGACCGGCAATAGATTCACCAACCCTTGACTTCCCGCGGTGTGTACGGTATAAGCCGTATGGTCGTATTCCGTAAAAGCATTGGTCCCGTCTGCCAAACACCGGTTGGCCAACGCGTCCAAATAGCCACGCTGGGGAAAGCGTTGGGAACCGCAAAAGACCAAGTGTTCCAGTGTGTGAGGCAAGCCCTTGTTATCCGGAGGCAAAGTGGGCACCACAATGTGGGCTGAACATATGGGTCCCGGAACTTGAGCGAATACAATACGCAGCTGGGAACGGCGGTGTCGAAAACACTCGATATTAATGTCCGTGGCCCGATCTGGTATGGGAAGGACAAGGTCGGATTCCCGAATAAACGTGGACATGGTGGGGAAATGGCCTTGGACTAGAGGCGAAGCAAGTCACTCTTGTAATGCACCCAGTAGTATTGAGAGGTAAATTATACCGTTATGAAAAGACAAGAAAAGCGAGAAGAACATGAACTGTAGCTGACTACCTTATCAGTGTGGTATTGCAATCCGCAATTTATCTCCACGTTAACTTTAGCGAAATCGCACTGCAGAAATTTGGCTAGTCGATACGGACTCTAAAAACTAGGATTCTAGGCACGTGCGGAATGACCCGCAAACGGTGGCTCAGCGAGTCAAAAAAAAGTATAGACGCTTTCAACCACACTGCTGGCTTCTGCTCCTATGGGCTAGCAGTTTACAGATTCCGAAATCCATCAGTGATTAGGTAGGAGTTTGTACTATTTTTTTAAAAAAGTAGTATTGTAATAGTGTGTTGTCTTTCATTTCATCTCTATTTTATCTATTTTTTTGTTTATTTACACTACAGAGAAAACCATGGCGCTTCGACTCCCCAAGCCTATGATGCCCCAACTCTTCAAGGAGGGCTACAAGGTAAAGTATCTTACATGGAGTGTCCGCGATCCAGGCGATTTTTTTTTCCTTTGCGAGCTACGGAAAGGCCAATCACATTAGCTTGGCCACCACTTACTCTCCATGCTTGTTATTCATGGCGGTTCATAGATGAATGCAAAAGGGAAAAAAATGTATATATGCCAACCCATCTGTCGGAGCGGAATGAATTTATGGTGATGCGGTTTAACCCGGTGATCGGTGGTGCTTATTGTCCCCTATACCCGGCGTTGAACACTTTGCTAGAAACTCACTATTGTCATCCCTCGCTCTCCTCTTTTCACCTAGCTTGGCTTTTTGTGGCTAGTTGCCATCCACCATGAAGATCAGCTCTCCACATTCACTCTTAATATCGACGAGAGAGGATTACTCGACAAATTTCAAATCCACTTATGAACCACTTGGATTATCACTATAAGCACGAAGGAGGTGAGCTATATCTAACGAACAATCATTCATTTCTTTGCTATCTTTTGATGGAACTTTACAATATACAAATGGATCACCATTATTACGTTTTTACCCACTACAGCACCTCCAAGGGTTGGACGAGGCCGTATTACGTAATATCAGTGCCGTCAAGGAAATGTCGGAGATGACCCGTACTTCCCTAGGCCCCAACGGCCGAAATAAAATGGTGATTAACCATTTGGAAAAACTGTTTGTTACCAACGACGCCGCCACCATCATTCGGGAACTGGACGTGGTTCATCCCGCAGCTCGTTTACTAGTCATGAGCAGTCAGCAACAGGAACAGGAAGTGGGGGACGGTACCAATTTCGTGGTGATTTTCGCCGGTGAGCTTTTGCAAAAGGCAGAATATCTGCTGCGTATGGGTTTGCATCCCAGTGAAATCGTCCAGGGGTATGAGTTGGCCGCTAACAAGGCGCAAGAGATGTTGGATGAATTGGCCGTCGGCAAGGTGGAAAGTATTGTGGATCCCGCTCAGTTGAAAAAAGCCGTTCAAACCGCCATTGCGTCTAAACAGTATGGCAACGAAGACTTTTTGGGTGATCTCGTTACGGAAGCGGTGTCTTACATCATGCCCAAAAACCCTGTGCACTTTAGTGTGGACGGAGTTCGGGTGGTGAAGATTATGGGGGGTAGTCTGCCCGATAGCCGCGTACTACGAGGTATGGTGTTCCCTCGGGAACCTGAAGGTATCGTCAAGAAGGCCACAAGCGCCAAGGTCGCCATTTTTACCTGCTCGTTGGACATTAGCCAAACCGAGACCAAGGGTACTGTGCTGATCCAAAGCGCCAATGATATGCTCAACTTTAGCAAAGGTGAAGAGGCCATTGTGGAGACGCAAATCAAAGAGTTGGCGGACGCCGGAGTGAAAGTCGTGGTGAGTGGATCGGGAATCGGGGACTTGACAATGCATTACCTGAACCGCTACGGCATTATGGCGTGCCGGGTGCCTTCCAAGTTTGACCTGCGCCGTTTGTGCCGTGCCACTGGGGCTACGCCTTTGGCTCGTTTGGGAGCCCCTACGGCCGAGGAGATGGGTTTCTGCGACGTAGTAGAAACGGTGGAAATTGGTAGCAACCGGGTTACAGCTTTCCGTCAGGAAAAGGAACAAAGCAAGACCGTCACCATTGTTATCCGCGGTGCCACCCAGAACCACTTGGACGACATTGAACGGGCCATTGATGACGGAGTGAACGTTGTCAAAGCGGTTACTAAAGATCCCCGTTTGCTACCTGGTGCTGGTGCCATTGAAATGGAATTGTGCAAACGTCTGACCAGCTTTGGTGAGAAGACCCCGGGGCTTAACCAGCACGCTATTAAAAAGTATGCCGAAGCTTTGGAAATCATTCCCCGTACTTTGGCCGACAATGCCGGTTTGGATGGCTCGGAAACCGTCGCTAAACTCTACTCGGCTCATTACAAATCAGATGCTAGCTCGGCCGGTGTGAACGTTGAAGGCGGTGACCAAGCCGTGATCGATGCTGTCCAAAATGGCATCTTTGACGTGTTGGCTGTAAAGCAATGGGGATTACGGTACGCTTCGTCTGCAGCACTTACCATTCTGAAGATTGATCAGATTATCATGAGTAAGCCCGCAGGTGGACCTAAACCTCCTGCTAAAAACCCGAACTGGGATGAAGACTAGTGCGTCCCTGTGTTGTCCCTAAAATAGAGGGAGAGTAGAGTGAGGGGTATAATACATCATGGTTTATCCCCCTCCTCATTAGTAGGTATCCGATTTCTTTTGCCTAATCTTTGTTTTGCTTAATCACAACGTAATTTTCGTTTCATTAAAAAATCATGGAGCATTACCACCTTTATTAATCAGAGGATGAAATATCAGACTATCCCATTTTAGCCGTGTGGATATGTACTGCCGTACAACCGGTACACTAGAATATCCTTTTAGCCGATGATATATTGAAACTGGGCAATATTTGCATCGTTTGTCCTTGAAAAAAGGATCAGTTTATTTTTAGTTATTCTTAGATGGCGAAATTTATCACCATCTTTTGCAGCCGATTTAGTGATAAATTGTGTGAATAATTGTACGAATGGTGAATTTTTATTGTTGAATTCCTTTTACCAATTCTGCTGGCAAGATTGTTGAGTAAATTTAATCCTGCTCCAATCCTGTCAATGGATTTTGGTATTAATTTCATTTTGGTTCATTCTTACAAGTTATTGCTGTTTCCAGCATAACTTTGGCCATTCTTCAATAAATTTCGTATTTCGTACTAGTTAGTTTTCTGTAGTTTAGATGCCTTCATAGAGGAAGGTTTGAAATTTCATTAGCCAAAGTAGTTTATTGATATTGGTCGGTTTAGTTGCCAATTAAAAATTGTTCCTTTAGTTTTGTTTGAGTATCATACTGAGTTTACCTTGTGGCTCAGTAAATTATCTATTTCTAGTGTCTATTTTTTATTTTGTAGTTTTTTTTAACATTTATCATTGTAAGTTGTGATAAACATGGAAGGGCAACCGGCATCTAAAATCCCTACGCTAGTGAAACACAAAGATCCCAGTACAGTTAAAGGATACTTCTTAACCTTCTTCTTTACTAATAAACGTAGCTTCTTCGCCTGGACTTTCTGACGATGGTCCATTTCCATCTCACCTTATTCAAGAAGGAAATTATGAATAGACAACCACGGCTTATCACTTGCAAAGATATTCTTAATTTCCGCATACAATTTCTTGGGTAAAAATCATTTTAAGTGAAGCCACTTCATACCGTCCATTAGATTCCAAGCTTCCGCATAATGTTCAAACTCGTCCACGAACGTAGAGACTTGTTCCTCATCGAAAGACAACAGTATATCGAAAAATTGATCACACCAATGCATCCCACTGGGGGTGCCACTTGTACTGGGATCTTTGTGTTTCACTAGCGTAGGGATTTTAGATGCCGATTGCCCTTCCATGTTTATCACAACATATAATGATAGATGCTAAAAAAAACTACAAACTAAAAAAGTAGACACTAGAAATAGATAATTTACTAAACCACAAGGTAAACTCAGTATGATTCTCAAACAAAACTAAAGGAGCAATTTTTAATTGGCAACTAAACCGACCAACATCAATAAAACTACTCCAACTAACGAGATCTTAGTCTTCTACGGCGAAGATATCTAAACTAAAGAAACTAATATGAAGTACGAATTTTATTGAAGAATGGCCAAAGTTATGCTGGAAACAGCAATAACTCGTAGGAATGAACCAAAATGAAATTGAACACCAAAATCCATTGACAGAATTGGAGTAGGATTAAATTTACTCAACAATCTTGCTGGCAGAATCGGTAAAAGGAATTCAACAATAAAATTTCACCATTCGTACAATTACTCACACAATTTATCACTAAATCGGCTGCAAAAGATGGTGATAAATTTCGCCATCTAAAAATAACTAAAAAACTGAT
>JANBPY010000069.1:0-20270 GCA_027577015.1 Dispira parvispora
CGTAATCCATTGCATAGCGTTTACACTGAGTGGGGAAGAACCCAGCTCCTCCGTTAATGCAATAAACTCCAGTCAAGGCCATAGAAATGTTTCATCTACCTGACAACTAGGCGTCTATGCCGAGAGGGGAAGGTTTTAGAGTGTTCATTTATCCCTGCACTGCCGAGCTAGTCACTTGCTAGAGATTGTGACTGTCTGCTCCTAACGGGACACCCTTTTCTATCACGATGGGATGTTTTTTGTTATTCGCTGCTTTGTTTATGCTAAAACCAACCTTGTAAAAATAGCACAAACACGCAGATTATTGGAATGTTTGCCAGAACAGCAAAGAGTGGGAAGTACAGGATACGGCTAAACAAGAAAATCAACGGTAGCGCCGTACCAACTATGTACTATTGGTCTAGTTTGGATGAATTTAAAAACTGCTTTGTGACCGATTGTACAAGACTTTGACGCCCGTCTCCTAAGTCTGCTTGATTCGTTTTCCCAATACTCAATAACGAACCCTTTTACTATTTGTTTAGTTTGTAGTTCACAACCCCCATGTTTCAAAAGTCGCTCTCGTCTCAGGCTCCAAGTACTTCCCAGGACGTGGGTGAAATAACCAACGAACCACGTTCGCCACCCTCCGCCATCAACTCCATACCCTTGTCTCCGCTTCAACATGCCCTCAGCGGCGGGATGGCGGGCGTTGTGTCACGTTTTTTTATCGCCCCCTTCGACGTCATTAAAATCCACTTGCAATTGCAGACCAGCGCACGTCGCCCTCGGCATTTAACACATTCTAACCCATTGACCTCCACTTCTAGGGCAGCATTGGGTGCCACCTTCAAACCCTCGCACTTGCCATATGAAGGAATTTTGCCGTTTGTCAAACGTACAATACACCGAGAAGGGCTCAAGGTAAATACAAAGTTCCCACTTCTTTTAGTAAGCAAATGACACTCTATGCAGGTTAGACACCGCACATATGTCCGCTCTCCCTTAAATAACGGAGCTAGGAAGGGTTGGTCAGGCCGATCCTAGCGTGCTCATGCACAACGGTGTGGCTTTCTTAAAACACAAAAACAAGTATGATCGATTTCTATTATCACTAGTATTTATTGTTGACTTGATTAACACAATGATATGACTTTGTATGCTACGATGCGATACGACATTCTCTAAACCATGGGTATTTTCTCGCGGACCATCTATTAGGGATTATGGAAAGGAAATTTGTCAGCGGAATACCTATACCTGAGTTATGGTGCAATTCAGTTTGCAACGTACAGCACAATGGAAGAATCATTGCACCAATTTGTAAGTATAGGAGGGTCATTATTTGGTTTGCATCTATCAGCCGTGTATTGTATCTTACCTTGAAAGAACTCCCCGTCGCCCTGCACTCTATTACGAAAATTAGGGCATATCTGAGCCAGGAATGCAGAGTAAAAATAGCTAATCCCAGTTGGTATATCTCTGATGATTACAAACCACTTTCTTTTCCTCCCAAAAGACCTTCCTAGGTTATCAACTCCCACAATCCACAGTATCCTTTGCCAGTGGTTTTGCGACCGGCATCGTGGCCACGATGTGTACTTATCCATTTGATCTGCTTCGCACCCGGTTTGCTGCCCAAGGCGACGTTAAGGCGTACCAAGGTTTTTTCGATAGCATACGCGCGATTACCAAATCGGAGGGTATTCAGGGCTTTTATCGGGGTATGTGGCCGTCGTTAGTGCAGATTATGCCCTATATCAGTCTAGTGTTTGGGACCTATGATTACAGTACCCGGTGGTTTCAACTAGCGAAGGAACGTTCCACACTGATTCACTACATTAGTCCATTTCAGGATATTATTTGCGGAGGTATAGCTGGTACTGTCGGAAAACTGGGTGTATTCCCTCTAGATGTAGTACGGAAACGATTACAGGTAAGTTTGTGATATATATATATATAATTGTCCTTGCTTAGTATCTAGAGGCATGTGAAGTTCCTTTATAATGGAGAGCGCCAAGGTTGACTAACCGCTTTCTTTTATTTTACTGATGCCATTATCACAACTGGTTTCCCAACTCACAGGTTCAAGGTCCTAGTAGAAAGTTATTCGCGCGGGAACAGGTACCGGTTTACAGCTCGTCCGTGTGGCGAACCATTCGGGAGATTGCCCTACACGAGGGAATTCAGGGCCTGTACCGCGGGTTAGTACCGGGTCTTGTAAAATCAGCTCCAGCTTCTGCCATTACTTTCTTCATCTACGGCCAAATGCAACGTGCTTGTGACGAATACAACAAACGCAACCCGCAAAAGATATTTCCCTAAGCGCGTATTCTATGGATAGCACGACTTGCCCCACTCGCTTTTGTTACCCCAAACCATAGTACACCCTACGTTACAGCTGTATATATAATCGAATCAAGTGGTATTGATAGAACGCTATAATATTAGTAAATCAACATAGTACTGTATTTCAACTAAAATTGTAAGTGGTCACACACCTAAACGAAACTATTCAAGTCACATAAATGGTGCCCCCACTGGTATTTTTCTGCAATTTTTAGCGATGAAATCCGTTTGCTGTGATTCACCGAGGAGAATGACTCTTGCGGGAAATTATCCGGTCATGCTTGATGTTGCTGAGTAGGCAGTATTACTTTCAATGGGTTTCCCGCTATTGGAAGTATGGTGAGTATAGCGAAAGTTTCCAACAGATACAATGTGAGGAGAAATATGGGCGGGGGCCAGCTCAAAAATCAAATTGATAAAGCAGTGACACCATCGTAAGAAACGTCACTATAAATATCGATACAAGTAGACTTTGCCTTCTGTGTAAACTATCCAAGGACCCGATAAAAAATGTTGTAGTCAAGTATTAATAAGGGAAATCATGGCACTAGTTATGCTTACGGCGGCTTGGTTCAGCATGATCAAGGGAGAAGATCTGGCAACCACGGGACGCTTTCCCACTGCGGGTGCCTTGATCTACGGAAAATGACAAGCAGCCAGGTCCACCTTGAGCTTGAGATGCACTATTACCTATATCTACATCATCATTGCCAGATGGGTACGCTTCAACCCCGATAAGAGCAGTAGCAGTGACGAACCCAAGGCAACGCATGCTGGTGATGATGGAAGAATATAAATCCGAATCAGAGGAACTGTTAAGGAATAAAACGGTACAGATCTTGCCGTAGTTTGTTGATGATACATTCGATAGAAAACCCCCTCATTATTTACATTCAAGTGACGCAGTCGTAGATGTCTGCTGAAGAATATGCCAGTCATTTCTAGCATTGTTTAGATAATACATTACTTGCTAAGCGTCAGCTATAGGTAGGGGAAATGTGGTGAACCACCACCTATATTTGAGGCCCTAAATCATCTGTTTGATTGTTTGTGTTCATGAAAACTGGGGTATTAATTGAAAAATCAATTCAAATGGGCTCTACAATGACTATTCCGAGCTGTACTGATTATTTTACGTAATGAAAAGTAGCCCAGATAGTAGTGCTACATTCTACATTACGTGTCACAAACATGTAATGGTTCATTTGAAATTTTCTCTAAAACTCCCAAGAAAGGTGAGATAAGAGAAGCCAGGTCTTAGTCGGATAAGTACCAAAAATCCATTGGTTGTGGTTCTTCACAATCTATGCCAGTTGGCTCTTGGTGATGGGGACAATGTGTTTCGGGTCCCGTCTGCATGGAAGACAATGATGAAAGCATTTTATTCCCTGTACCAAATAGAGGAACCATTTTGGATTCTGGGAGGACAAAGTATTTTTCGTAATTACCGCTACGGCAAAGAGCCAGGGAATGTATTGTGAATACATTACGTAATGGTCGACATTATCTGTAAACAAATGTTGAAATATCATTACTCCCTACCTCCGTTATCCACACAATCATTGGTATGTTCATTATGGTGACATCTACTTGCCAAAAGTGAGTAAAAGGCTGAATCCGAAAGTGAGGAAATATGTGAATTTTACTGCAAGAGCCATCATTCTAGGTACTGTCACTGATAACATCAAACAATTGCTGGGTCTATCGGGCTTGGACACCAGGACCATGTGGTGTGATATTTGTGCTATTTACAAACTATCACCTTCCATAGAAGTCATGAATGCCATACACGCAATGCACTCATGTGTTCTGAATGAGAATGATCTTGAATGCATCAATCATATACGAAAAGCATATTGGGTATTTGAAAAACATAATTTAAGTACTGATCAATGGATGATCCTCCACACACTGGCGAGGTTGCCTGAGAAAGACAAAGAGCTTCGAATGCATTGGTTACTTAAGTTCCTTGATGAACTCAACATTGGGGAGTTTATAAGAGATATTTCATTACAGGAACAATTTACCAGTACCGCGAATGGTCTAACCTCACTTGCCAAGAGTGCAGAGATGAAAAGCAAAGGGAAAAAGAACAAAAAAGGGTCAGATAAATGGTGCTCGTTCCACGAAAAGGATACGCACGATACTGGAGACTGCTTCACACTCAAACGTAAAGAAAAAGAAAACTCTACAAACAGTAATGAAACTGTAACTTTATAATAAAATTTTAGCTTATAAGGAGCATTGTAATCATTACTTCAAGGTTGTAAAAAAATCACACAGTGGGAAAAGGGCGATGCAAAGAGCAAGCAAACCAGAGCCTCGATTTATTTATCGCGAATGCCGCTGTCTACCACTTGGCGAGTGGAAGGCGAAAGAGTAGCGTTGTTCGTCGCTGGACGGGGTGATTTGTACGGACTGGTAGTTTGGCTGCCGCTCTGGCTAGTAGTAGCTGAACGCTGACTTGCCCCGGCTTTAGCGCGCTTCATTCGTTTCTTGTTTTTGCCATCGATAATTAAACGTACTAATCCATCTTCCAGTTCCTGCATATGGTGCCGTAGACAAAATTCGCGTGCGATCTGGTGACTATCATCCAATTCACATACGGTCAAAGTGTCTCGGGTACCAGCCTTGGTTTCAATATTCAGCTCCAGAACAACTTTGCCGCGGCCGGGAAGTACAGCACGATTGTTCCTACGCGGCCGGGTCGCGTCGCCATTTGATGGGGATTTGCTAGAAGGAGTATTGGGGTCCGCCAAAGATGGGGATTTGTTAGAAGGAGTACTAGGCTCCGCCAAGGATAGGGGTGCTGCGGGGTTGGTTTTCTGAACTTCCTCCTTTGTTGGTTCGTCCTGAATCGCCGTGGGAACTACGGGTTTCCGACTAGTATCACCTTCCTTTTTGGTCTTTGGCTCAGGCTTCGCTGTAGTGTTTTCTTGGACAGCTGACTTGGACGGCGCCGGAGTTTCCTGAGTAGCCTGGGAATTCACAACCGGCCCCTTGGGAGGGGTAGGAAGTGAGGTAGCTAGAGTGTCTGCTGGTTTAGGAGAGGTAAACGAAAAAGCGGACGACACTCTGCACTCGTCAGCTTTTGCTCTCTCCAACGCGTGTGAACCTTGTTTTCCGGATGGTGTAGCGATTCCGTTAAGTGGTAAAGGTGACCCAGTACCATTAGGCACACGGTTTTCACGACTTGGAGTGGTCTGGGCTGTGCTACCGTTACCATGGTTATTTTTGGCGGACGACCCCTTGTTCTTCTCCTCACGATTCTTACGTCGGTTACGGGAACGCGATTTCTTAGGCGTCGGGTCAGCATTCTTGGTTGGTGTCATGGCGTTTGACGGCGTTTTGCTCGTCTCCCGGATGACAATCTCCCTCTGGGGAGTTTTCACCGGGCTGACCGCTGATTGTTTGGCCTCTTGTTCCTCCCGGAATGGCGAGTAAACAAACTCCTCGGTTTCGTCGGCCTTGGGCTTTGGGGGGAGGGAAGTGGCTTGGCCCACTATTTTTTCGGTGCGTTGTTGACCTCCTTCGAGGGATTTTTTGACGTCTTTGGTGGGCTTCTTCCGGGTTCGTTCCTCGCACTCTTCGGCGCGTGCTGAGGCATTATCGTTGATGACTTTGCCTACTACCGTAGTGGTCTCGTTAGGACGCTTCAGCGACTTTCTACGCTTCATAACCACAGCATCGTTCGTGTCTTCCCCTTTGCGGCCCTGCTTTGGGGTTTCCGATGTACTGGTCATGTCAGCTTGTTTGCGCGGCAACGCCTTTGCGGGAGTCCCTCCATCACTCACCGGAGGACTGGAGTTCACGTCGGGGGCAAATCGGGCGCGTTCTTTACCGGCGGATTTCGGGGTGCCCTCCGGTTTCGGCTTTAGAGGTGCAGTAGGGGACTGGCTCATGGTGACAGCGTTGGTGTCGCCCACAGCCGCTATCTCGGGTTTGGGGGAGACATCAGACACCTCCAAGTCCCTCGTCGTTAGCTCACTATTCCGCTTGCTTTCGGATTCGGTGGGCGGAGTAGCAGCCGACGACGAGGTAGAAGTCATAATCACCCCAGTACCTGAATTCTCAGCCGACTTCGACGGTTTCTCGTTTACTACACTGGGGATCCCTACAGCCGAGTCAGGTCGTTTCATTTTAGCCAAGTTTCGGATACGCATGCTAATGCTGTTGGGGTCGGTAGTCTGGTCTTCAGCGGGCGTGGCAGACGGTTTAGCAACACGCTGGACCACTTCCGGGTCACCCCACTCTTCCCACCGAATAAGCATCTTGGGAGCCGGGGCCATCGGACGCCGTTCTGCGGACATGGATACCTGGGACACGCTCAAAGCGGGGGAAGTGTACGACTGCAGTCCATTCATCAGGGACGGGTTAGGTTGGGAAGTTTGGGAAAAGTTGGAAGGTACCCGGGAGATCGGTGGGCGATCCACCGCCACTGGGGTATAGTGCGAAGGTTTGAGGGTACGCGAAGAAAATGGTAAAATTTGAGCGGAAGCTGTCGCCACCCCTGTGTAGCCTGGCTGCGTAGATCCCAAGGGGAGTGGGTGGGAAGCCGTTTTTACCAAAGCGGGAGAGGACAGCATATCTGGCAATTTTTCATTAATGGTGCAAGGTGTGGGGGCCAGTAGTGATCCAGTCATTGAAATATCATCTGCACCAGCGGGGTTGGGTGGTACTCCGTATGGATTAATAGCAACCTTAGTCGGAGGGCAAGCGGTACGGTTGACGCCAGCCTGCTTAGGAACTAAGTGTGCTGACCTTTCACCCGGAGTGGAAGTGTGAGGAGGGTTACACTTCTTTACCCAGTTGGAAGGGGGAAGTTGTTTGAGGTAAGACTTCCATGAGTGAGTGGCAGGCTTTTCACTAGGGTCAGGCAACATTTCGCAGGCCGGCATTCCAGTCCTGACGGTCGACATGTCATGAAGTGGATGGCCAATATCGTACTCGGGTATAAACGAACGCTCGGTGGTTTGACCCGGTGACGACATACCGTTGGCTGTACCCTTTGGATGATAGCAATATTCAAACTTTTGTTTGACGACTTCTTCCCCTTTAATAGCGCAAAACGTTAAGCTCGACGCTGCGTTAAGGAAATGCTCGATAGACACCGCTGAATCAATTCCACAGGATTCGAGTACTAAAACCTCGAGGCTCATCGGTTGATGTTCGGCCAGTAATGTGAGGGTACTGTCGGTAACTTTTGGGCATCCAATGCAAGTCAAACCTTTTAGACTATGCACATTGTCGAGGATATGACTCACACCCTCGTCGGTGAATGTGGGACAGGCACAGAACCCTACCGTTTCCAGTTGTTTACAGCTATTGGCCACCATTAATGCCGTGTCATCGGTAAACCCGATATTCTCCAGAACCAAGGCTCGTAGAGAGTCGCAAGCGGGGACCATCCACTCCACGGTGGTCTTGTCGGCGCCAAACTGTGTCCCCCGACGGATGTCCAAGTGAATCAACTGGGGACAGCGCTCGGTAATTAATCCCACCGTGGCTATACCCACGTCCGAGTCATACAAAGTAAGGGATCGCAGCGCGGGGTAGAGATCAACCCAGTGCTGAAGTTGGGAATTGGTAAAATTGCGTAACGGGGGAAGACTGAGGGTGATTAGTTTGGGATGAGATTGGAAAACGGCATCAACCATGGCAGTAGTGATCGTGCTCCCTCCCAGTTGTAGATGAGTTAATGGCTTACGGCGGGGGGCACATAACACTGCCAGATCTTGGGTCAGATCATGGGAAGAATCCAACGCCAGTTGGGTAAGGCAAGGTAATTGGCGTACCAAAAGCCCAAAGTGGTTAACACTGTAGGGGCCCCCGCCCACAATTTCCCACCGACGAAGTCGAGGACAAAGCGCCGCTATTGCTGATAGATCCGTATCCCGTAGTCGCCAGCCGTACACTATCAGCTCCTGCACATTTTCGCACAGTCGAAGCAAGGGAATAATGAACTTGGGATCACTCAATATACTGTCCGACAATTGCTTATGGAGCGGTTGCTGACTGCGGACCACGGGTGTGAATAAATGAGTAGAGTCCAGTTCGGTAGTTACAGCTCCAGAAGGGTCGGTCAGGTACTGGGTGTGCGGGGAAACGGCCACTAGACACAAGCTACGAACTCCGGTGGTAAGATGCCGCTTGCGCTGTACCGTCGTTAAAAAAGAATGGAACCCCTCGGGGGTGGAAAATCGTGGTCGACGCCAGAGATATTCGAGGGCCACCCACCGGAACTCTTGACTGACTAGAGCAAAATGCAAGAGGTCCGCCGGTCTATGCGCCAAATACCGACAGACGCGACGCAATACTTTGACCGGCATCATCTGCAAGGGGGTTGGCTTTGTTAAGTCCATTGATGGCCATTGTTGGGTTTGGTGGTTTATGGCCAACATGGCGGATAAAGAGGTAACTGGCAATACCTATGATGGAACGGTATGTACCCTATTGAGGGCTAACTGTTCGAGAAAGAGCAAGTAATAAAACCTGAACTTCGGGTACCGAGTAAACCGGCTCAGGTTGGATGGTATTGTGCAACTGGGCAAGTGATGTACTTATAATACCCAGAGGCACTATGTGGCACAGGCGACGAGGTGAGCTTAACAGAGAAGCAGGGTGTTAAAAGAGTGTGGATATTTCCGACACAGCAATACGAAAAGAATCCGTAACTGGATGAGCGATCAACTGAGAAGGGGTCTTGGTAAATGTTAAACTACAAGAAACCCTAAACACCGCAACATATAAAAAATAAAGCCAGACAAGGAAGGTATCCCAATAACAATTGGGTGGAAAGGTGAATCGCACTCCAGTGGACTAAGAGAGGCATTAAGCGGGATAAAGCAACTGGAAACAGTAAAAAAAGTAACAGTGAATTGGAAAAAAAGTTTGTTCTTTTTTTTACTTTGCTTTAGTGCACCAGAAAGGGACAGATGCTAACTTCCAGGCCCAGAAACTCTGGTGGACAACCGCAAAAAGTAAAGCATGGTCAATTAAGGTTCTCAAAAAGGCAACTGATCAAACCCAGTCCGCATGCAGAGTGTTGGTGGCGGAGTTTAAAAATATCGGCCACTCTGGCCAAAGGCTTACACAGGGACCGAGTGACCTTATCAGTTGAAATATCCTCCTGCTACACTCTAGTGGATCGATACCCTTAACACCAACATTCGCTATATTGCTATCGTATTTTTATCGTGGATCAAACGAGTTCTATGGTAGAACCCAGTTCAATATCTACCCTAGAAATTCAACGATTCAAGCGTACCTCACATTCATCATCGAAGCGCGAAGAAGATCACATAACGTATTTTTATTCATGGTTATATTCACATTTACATACAATGGCAAAGAACAAATTGGCAAGTAGACCACATCTCTTTGCTGTGCATGTTGTACTTACCTTTATTTCAAAGAAGTTACTTTGCTTTATACTTCAATTCGAGAAATACTATTCATCATAAAATGATCGAGTCTAAATAAAACTGGTAACTATTCTACCAAGTAAACCAACACTCGTAGTACCACAGAAACAACCCGACAGTCACTACTTGGGAGGACAAGCAAAGGGCACATGATGCTGGTTTCAGTCTATAGGAAAGCCTGCCGTAGCATTACACCACCCGATTTTTGAAATATAGTACCATCTTTTGAACGCTTTGGATATTCTAGGTTTTCGTGCATTATTGTTATTCATTCACTGTATCACATCCAGCTACCACACAATGCAACTATTGTATTTACTGTCAACATATTACGCAGATAAAAAATAGAAATGTGAATAAGAACGAGTTCCATGATGAATAGGAAGAATTGTGTGGATCGCGAATTGATGGTATTTACTCTAATACAAGCGGAGGTCAAGTGGTAAGTAGTATATGTTGAAAAGTCATTGGAATTCAGGTAAGACGTTGGTTCTTCTACCGAGGCAGCTAAGAATGAGGACGGCATCCTAAGGAATGAGGAAAAAAAATGAAGAAGCTCGCACGCACAACAGTAAAAATATTTAAAAGCTAACTTGTATTAAAGGGCAATCGCTGCAACGTACTGGCTGAACTCGCTCGAGAACGTCAAAGCAGATCAACGTAACCCTGGCAAAGCGAATGGTACCAATGATACTCGTTATTACAAAGGATATAGGAGTAATTTTCGGGCTCCCTTTCTGGCTTGCATTTCAAAAAAATTTACTGGCTAGCATACCAAGGCAACACAACCTATAGGGTCCCTGATCAAAGCCGGGGCCTTGAATTTTCGTCCCTGTACGATGCTGATCTATCCGGACGCCGGGATCCACAACCATTGGTGCTATTTTATTTCCAGCCAAGAATATATAAAAATATCCACAAGTCCTGTTGTGAAAAAAAGTAGGTCCGTATAGACTAACTTTATTTACGTTGGAATCCTATCTGCTGTATAAACTCCCCCGCCCTGACATATTATTTTCATCCTTGCTCCAGTCGATATCAGACAATGAGTTCCTCGTCCTCTTTACGCCGGCGGGCCAAGACACCACCTGTGGCCAACTCGAATAAGTCACCTTCGCACCATAGCAATAAAATAAAAAATGTTTCACCGTCCATTATCGGCTACGTGCCTTCCTTTAGGGTAGCCTTTGGGCTGCTAGTTTGCCTTCGGGTGCTAAGTGCACTGACAGTTCCGTCCCAGGACTGTGACGAAGTGTTCAACTACTGGGAACCTCTCCATTACTTGCAATTTGGTCGCGGTTTCCAAACCTGGGAATACAGCCCGGAATTTGGTATCCGCTCGTGGGCCTACATTGGGCTCCATGCGATAGTCTCCAAGATTTTCTACACCATACCGGACATCATCAGCAAAGCTCAGGTCTTTTACGCACTCCGTATTACCCTGGCTATCGTGTGTGCAGCTTGTGAAGCCCGTTTCTATCGTAGCATAGTACGGTATGTTAACCCGTGTATTGGTCGCTATACGTTGGTGGCGCTCTTGGGTAGTGCGGGTATGATGCATTCTTCCAGTGCTCTACTGCCGTCTTCTTTCGCCATGTACGCCGCCATGTTGGCCTCACCATATATGCTACAAGCGCCCTCGCCGGCATCGGGTAAACGTATCTACTATGGTATATTTTGGATTGCTCTCGGTGCTCTGTTGGGTTGGCCATTTTCCGCTGCGGTGGGTTTACCCTTTGTCGCTGAAGAACTCTTTGTTGGTGGTATCCTTGCTGTCCCAAGACGGGATCATGTGTACCGTGGTTCCCAGGTAAAACCTAATTATGCCAAGGGTAGCAAAGGACCGAGAGTATCTAAGCCACGATGGTGGGTGACGTGCTTCTTTAGATTATGTATTGCAGCGTCTCTGGGTCTTACCATCCTCGTACCTTTGCTTTTGGTGGACCGTTGGTTCTACCAACGTTGGATGGTGGTGCCGTGGAATATTATCCGGTACAATATTATGTCAAAGGATAGCGGTCCTGAGCTCTATGGTACCCAGCCTTGGCATTATTACATAGTCAACGGTCTGCTAAATTTTAACGTGGTATTCATCTTGGCCCTGTTAACTCTGCCACTTTTGATTCTCCTTCGTATTTGTGGCACTTTGGAAAACTCTACCTGGGCCGTCGGTGCAGCAAACCGGCTGTCCTCAACCCGTATTTCATCGTATACTCTTATGGCTTTTAAAGTTGCCCCGTTCTACCTGATGTTAGGCATTTTTAACTCGCAACCGCACAAGGAAGAACGGTTTTTGTATATTGTATATCCTTGGATTTGTTTCGCGGCTGCCGTAACACTTCATCTTGCACGTGTTCAGATGGGTAAAATTGCCCACTGTCTTTCGTTATCCAGGGTGACTTCACTTATACCACTTGCCACTGCTGCAACCTTGTCATTGTACGTTATAATATCTTTCCTGCGGGTGGGATCACTCGTTTACCATTACCAGGCCCCTTTGACTGTTCATCGTGAGTTCTTTAGTCTAGCCCAAGAAAACATCGCTGCCACTAGTGTGAACCAGACCATAACGAGCCCGCTAGTATGTACTGCGAAAGAGTGGTATCGTTTTCCTAGCCACTATTTCATTCCCCACCCATACCGGGTCGGTTTTTTGCGGTCTTTGTTTCGTGGTCAGTTACCCAGGTATTTTGCCGAGCCCAATGATCTATCGCCCTCGCGAACCTACAGTGATCAACTGCCGGTGACTGCGTGGCCACCCACAGGGACTTATATAATTCCACAAGGCTTTAACGATAAGAATCAGGAGGAAACTGACAGTTACGTGGAGCTAGCCGACTGTGATTATATAGTAGATTATTACTCACCCAAGCAACCCGCTTCTCACCAAGAGCCTGCGTTTGTGCTAGACACCAAGCATTGGCGTCGGAGTGTTTGCCGGCCCTTTTTGGATGCCCAAAATACTCACCCACTCTTTCGGGCGTTCTACATCCCGCCCTTTCTCCGCGCGCCGCTGTTGACTAGTGTGCAGTTTCTTCAATCCATACTACGTGGTCGCACCGCCGCAAAGGCACTACACCCTTCCGTAGACGATGTCTACACTTGGGGTGAGTACTGCATACTCGAACGAGTGAAGCGGGTAAAATAGAGCGATGCTTATGATTCTGACTGCTCTCAAGCCTAGCAGTAATCGTAGAATACACCTGGTTTGACTACTCCTGGTAAAGATTGAAAATTGACTGCAATTATATGAGAAAATTTCCCAAAATATTGGCTACACTAATAAAATGTCAAGCCACTTTGAAAGCTGTGGTTCCAATGACCAGAGATCAATTGTCCACCAGTAAAGTCACGAAAAAGGAAGTGGTCCCATCGCTTGGCCACAGAGCTGGCTTACTACTTTGAAAGTAGACACATTCCCATGGTTAGTGACATTCCATCCTACTCTATTATACTTCACATGTGCTCGTTTCCCGCTATTTAAGGTATTAGAACTAGTTTATATACTCCGGTCATGTACTGGCGGTTTGCCTCTCCCAAGGTGATTCCATTGGATGTGGGACTCCCGGCACCTCATCACCAACGCAATCCATGGCCGCAATTTCCTCACGCTGGCCTGTCGTCGTCGTTTCAAGCTGACCACGGGACAACGGAGACGACTGAGAACCACCAGACCACACATGCCTTGGACGTTCCAGGGGGGCCCAGTCGACCTATCCTCAAAGCGGTCGTTAGCCCCGATGACCAATTCCTCCTTGCCATGACCGTCGGCGATGTGTACCTATGGTCATTGCAACCTTTGGCATTGTTGGCGGTAGAATGTATGAGTATCAAGTTGGCCCAGCAGATGGGCCCATTTTTAGACGTGGTGTGGCGACCAAAGTTGGGAACGGAACGATACGAATTCGCCATTGTAACCGCCCACGGATACTTGCGGCGGTACTGGGTGATGCAGACGGCCAGGACCGCCTACCAGTACCAATTTCGTAACGCCCATTATTTCGTACCAGGGCCTGGTGAAGAACAGGGGATTACGGTGCATACCATTCGTATAATGCACTCGTTAGCCTTTACCAAGGTACATTCGCAGTACTCTTTGGCGGCTACCGAAGAGGATGTATTGATTGTTACCCACCACCCTCATAGTGGACTGGCCCAGGTGCGGTGGGATTCAACGTGGGAGGAAACATCCAAAGGGTCTTTTTCAGAAATTTCATCAGGCGTGAGGGCGGATGCCTTTTATCCGATGGAGCGCTTACCCTGGCTTACCACTACAAATGGCTTTATCCGGTTGATGGTCCGGGATCCCTGGGCGGATATCTGGTGTTGGGTTTCCGATCATGACAAAATATGTCTAGTAAAATACCAACCACCAGCTATGACTAACCATTCGCCAATTGAGTCCAAAACAGACCGGGGCGGGGAATGGATTGGTACTGGTACACTGTTGCCTATCTCGGGAAAAAGCTCACCTGGTATAATCTCAACTTTGGCCATGAATCCCTCGTTTTCCCTCACTGCGGTGGGTACTACCCAGGGTGAAATTCATATGTACCAATATCACGCAGGGCGCCATGCTTTACATTACCTATATAAAGTCACCCTAGTTACTTTAACAGACCCACTCAACGGAGCAGAGGCCGATACACCACCAGCGTCCCCTATCAGGCCCGCTACGGGTCATACAGTGACCACATTGACCTGGAGTAAAGAAGGACTTGTATTAACCGCCACAACCCATAATGGTACGGCTTACCTAATCAGCGTGTACGGCAGCATCATGGATCGTTTTACGATTACTGCTGTCATCAATTCGGGACTACCCAACTCCTTAGACCTCGAAAAAGTCGCGGCAGTGGTGCCGGTCAACGCCTGTCCCTTTTGGATCGCAGGAGGTACCGATTTGATTATACCATTGACCTGGTTGCCGGATGGTCCAAAGACAACCCCGGGGGGTGACCGTGAAAAATTTGACGTGAGTTGGAATATTCCCAGCAACTTGTCCATTCTACTAGCTGTACCATTTGTGAAATCTCTGGCTGCTACCCAGCCCAGTTTACTCCATCATCGTCAGCTGGTCTTGCAGGGTAGTCGGCAGATTGTCATGGGTTACCCTCAACGGTATGAACAACTGAAGTTGCCCTCGGATCCTGGGAACACGTCTGGTCACAGTGATTCATGGATAAGCCGGCTGGACCGACTTGTTCTTGACCCAGGGGCATCCGAAGG
This sequence comes from Dispira parvispora, assembly GCA_027577015.1. NCBI lineage: Eukaryota > Fungi > Kickxellomycota > Dimargaritomycetes > Dimargaritales > Dimargaritaceae > Dispira > Dispira parvispora. The sequence continues at coordinate 14,982 of JANBPY010000069.1, forward strand.
GTGGTCGCTCCTATATTCAGCTTCCCCAGCCGAGGATGTTCAATCTCGCCACCGGGCCCAACCCACAGAATCTAATGTCAATCCTGATCTGGCCTGGCATGTCGTAAACTACCCTTCCCACTACCTTTCTACCAACTGGCCAGTGAGTCTGACCGCTGTAGATGGCAGTGGAAGGTATCTGGCGATTGCAGGTCGGCGAGGATTTGCTATTTATAGTCAAGTATCCCAACGTTGGAAATTGTTCCGTAATCAAAGCATCGAGCAAAGTTTCCAATGTCAGGGTGGGATGGCTTGGTATGAACATTGGTTGGTCGTTGCCGTAAAAGTTGAACCGAATGACGTCTCATTGCACAAGGAAGATACTGCTAACCCGGTGATAAATGCAACCCCTTCACTTGCGAGGCCATTGGGTGCGGGAGTTGATGTAGACGGAAAGAGCACAGGAACGGGTCAGCCCTCATGTAACACACTTCGCACGGCATTGAAAAGTCGGGGATCGCCCATTCTTCAGGGTAAATACGAGTTACGGGTGTATACTCGTAAGAAACCTCTCGATGACCAGAATATGGTATTTCGAACAGCCCTCAGTGTTCCTCCGTTACGAGTTCATACCCAACCGGGCTACGTTCTAGTGCTGGATCTGGATGGTCACGTTCACGAATACGCCGTGAGTCACCCTTCAACTGGTGCTCAGCAATCACAAAGGTCAACAGCTCGATACGCCAGAAGTCGGTCCACGAGTTCCCCAGTGGAAGGGAATAACCTGAGCATACACACACATGATGTTCGAGCTGACTTGGACACTGGCGGTTATCCAATTCCTTCCACGTCTGATACGATAATGCTCACCCACCGTCGTCAGTGGAACCTAAATTCGGTATCACCAGCCTTGTGGCAAATTCGGGGTTTCCACCGGGGGTTTCATTACCATTCTGGAACTCACTACGGAGAACACTGGACGGCCTTGCCAACCTTGACGGTTCAGGTAGGTGGGGACCTTTTTTCATTAATGTTAAAAGCCCGACCCGTAGAATCTGAACCTGTGCCATCAAAGGACGAGTCGGCATTAGCAACCACTTCATCGACGGCGGGTTCTCCCCCGCAAAGTCCCACCGTACGTCAGGTCCTAACGGCATCATCGCTATTGTTGGCTCGCCAGGTGGAATTTTTCGTGCCGTCCACCTTGGTCTTTACACCAAGGACGGCCGTAGCGTGGGTTTATAGTTATGACTCGGGTGAGGAGATTTCTAGGATTGGCGCGAGTGATCAGAGAACCGCCCGGCTTGACCCTCGATTGGAAACGGACCTAGGTGGATCATTCTCCAATATTCGGGATGGTTTGGTGAATGGGACCACTTCTAGTGGAACAACCTCGTCATCTAGGCAAGCCGGTCTTTCACTGGTGATGGTATGGCCATCGGACACCTTGTCGATGGATGGGGATTCAGAGTTTCAAAGCAAAGGGTCACGCCGGGATTCTGGTTTGATGATCGAACGGGTGCCCGCATCAGTAGATTTTTATCCACTGGGAGTGGTCGACGAAACGGGGCTGACCTTTGGGGTAGAATGGGCGGTGGACAATCCAGGTGCCATTCACTTAAATTCGTGGGGACAGCAGCTCGCTGCGGGGGATCAAGGACAAACCCTGTTGCACCTGTCCCGCAAAACCCAATTGGTGGTCCATTGGGTGACCCAATACGCCTTGGCACATCACCTTGTGGAAGATGCTCAAAATTACTTGGCCTATTTCGAACCCTATGTATATTTCCCTCACATTTTGGAGTTACTAGTGCACATCACGGTAGAACAAGAAGCAGACTCGCTTAACCCGGATGATCCCAACGCGTTATTACCCGACGTGATTCGGTTGGTTAACGTTTACGAGGCCTGCCGGCTAGATGTGGTGGCCCATTGCGCTCGGAAATCAGAAGTCTCCCTGTGGCGGTACTTGTTTCACGCGGTGGGTGGACCCCAACACTTTTTCAACGAATGTCTTTCCCAAGGCAAATTACGAATTGCCGCGGAAAGTTTGATAATTATGCAGACCCTCTTGCCTTTGGAAACTGGTACCGAATGTGTGCTGCGTTTACTGAAAGCGGCTGTCCAAGTGCAGGATCGGGAATTATGTGTGGAAGTTGTTAAATTTCTTAGTACAATCTCTACTTCTGATCCGGAATTGCTGGCGATTGCTCAGGCCATCGGTATTCCAGCTGGGTTGGATTTTTAACTAACGGCTGTAAGTGGTATTTCTATTACAATAGAGCATCATCTCAGGTGGGCTAAAAATATAAATCGCATGCAGGATTATTGTTCGTGATTGCCACTAGAAAATCAGGCTTGGGACTGGTAGAGGCAGGGGAACCTGTGAAATGATAGGAATGAACAGTGCATGCCAGTATGCAGTAGACAAGTAATGTGACTGCGAAGGTGGAGGTATGGGGTAGAAGACATGGGTCACATAAAAGCGTGATGACTAGCTTAGCAGGAGGGTTAGACACAAAGCAGGCAATAGGTTTGTTCGAAACTTGTATCAATGCTTGGGGTGACTAAAGCGGTATCTCTTTTACTCGATTTCTATTGATAAATTGTATTCACCAGCCAAAACTCAGAATACCCCATGACTATTAGAGCGCAGGAATGCACACTGTACAGCCCTGCCATTATGCATCCAATGAACACTAGTCTGGGGCCTACTTATATTTTTTTACCACAGTGCCCCCCTCCCACCCTTGACGATTGACAAAGTGTCATTTTTTTTACTACCCTCCGAAAACCCCTCTACTCGGAGCATTTAAAAGCAGCGAAAATACCCACGTCCCGGGTATTGCGAGCTTTTCCTTTCTTTTATGTCGCTAATTTTAGTAGTTTTTTTTATGGTTAAAAACTTCCATTGTTGACACTAGCAATACGCAAGGCTGTATTAGACTGTAAAAAGCAACTGTTACATAGCTTATTTACTGCTGTTAGTGTAGTCAATAAATACTAGACACTCTCCTGAAATTTGTAAACACACACAGGGATACACTATTCCCTCTCTTGGCTTGTATATGCTGAATAGACCACCACAGTTTTGCCTTCGTACCGTGATTCCCCTCTTGGTCTCCACCAAACGCCTTTGTTTGCGACCCATGGCTTTTGAAATCATTCGTATGGCTTCTTATTCCAATGCAACTACCGATGAACCAAGGAGCACTAATGGTTGCTCCCCGACTTCTTCTGCTTCCACTTCGTCGGTAATTCCACCTCATCCAACCTCTCATTCCAGACCACTATCCCAATCGGGTGAGGAGTCGCCGGCTGCCTTGTCACATGGAGAGGACCCTGACGTAGAAAACCACAGTACCTCGTCCCATACTCGGTCCAGGGATCACAAAGGGAATTCCAAACCTAGGGAAGAAGGTTCACCACGGTTTAATTTATTACCCTGGGTAGTCCAACACTGGCCAAAAAGTGGACCACAATGGCGGGATTACGTACTGCCGTGGAAACGTCAAGTATTGCGCCGTCGTCGCTCGTTTAGCAAGCACAGTAACGGGTCGGTTACGTCGGCGCATTGGAAACCTCGACGACTGAGTATGCTCCAACGACCGGGACGACGTGCGACGGTAAAATCGGACTATGTGTTGGATATCCGCCCTCACGATTCACCCGAAGAAATAGTGGAAAAGTTGGAAACCCACCTACCTCGTTTACTGCCGGCGTGTAAAAATATTAAGAACAATGGAAAAATGCAGATTACGCGGTTGAGTGGTGCTTTGACCAACTCGATTTATAAAGTTACTGTGGTATCCACCGCAACCGAATCGGAGCAAACACCGCAGACTACACAAAAATATTTGTTGCGGATTTACGGGTTGGGAGTGGAAGAGCTCGTAGAACGTGAAAAAGAGCTCTACTGGTTAGCCAGACTGTCGGAACTGGGTATCGGCCCTCGTATGCTTTCCATTTTCCAAAACGGCCGTATCGAACAGTATTTGGAATCTACCACGCTAACTCGCGATGATATTCGCGACCCGCAAACGTCCCAACACATTGCCCGTCGAATGTGCGAGCTTCACAGTATTATCCGTACATTCCCACCCCGTGCCGAGTGCAAACCTGAAGTGTGGGTCAATGTGGACAAGTGGTACCCCATCGTGCTAAAGAAGTGGGGTCAGCTGCTTCAGCAATATCCCGAGCGTCACGAAGAGCTCATGTCCCTACACATCCAAAGTCTCAAACAGGACATTGCCAAGGTGAAAGCTCGCGTCACGGCTCTGAACCCACCTTTGGTATTCGGACATAATGATCTTCAGTACGGTAATATCCTCCGCCTGTGTGACGGTAGTGAAGAACTAGTGGTGATTGACTTTGAATACGCCGGGTATAATTACCGGGGTTTCGATATTGCCAACCATTTCTGCGAATGGGCCGCCGATTACCACAGTGACCAGCCCCATCGACTGGATTACTCCCATTATCCCAGCACGGAGCAGCAGCGTTGGTTCCTGAACGCCTACTTGGACGAGCACCAGCGATTGACCGGTTCTAAAGGGGATGACGACACCATCCAGCAGTTGTTGGTTGAGGTCAATTGCATGAGGACTGTGTCGCACCTCTTTTGGGGACTTTGGGGGCTGTTACAGGCTTCCAATTCGGATATTGATTTCGATTATGTTGGTTATGCCCGTCAACGCCTGACGGCCTTTTATGAGGAATTAGAAGTTGTACAACAAGTGTCAACGTGATCAAGGGCAATCAAGCGGTGCTAAATTTATTATATTCAATGTTTTACAAATGCTTTTTTTATCGCATCTATTTATATTTTTTTATCTGGCTGTGGACATTTCTTTGACGTTGCCAATACAGACGCTTTAGCATCACTCGCCAGTTGGAATGGCGTGTGATGAACCCTAACCCTCACATTCTAGTGACTATAAGGCATATTAGTGCATTATTATTAATATTGGTATTCCTAATGACACTGTTATCTCTACATCTGCGTATGATCACACCTTTCATATTGGATACCAAAAATACTTATCAATTGGTACGGGTTCCCTTTAGAAAAACGGATGGCTTGAATGCCCAGAGTTACATTGGATAGCCATATTGCTTCATATCACCAACTTGTTTAATCAAAACTTTAACATTCTTTCCAATCAAACAAAGATTAAAGTGCCTAGTGTAGTGCAAGCCATTCTTAACCACTGTAATAATGACCAAGTTAGGAGAGTGATAAATTTGTTTAACTGTAGGTATCCACCAAAGCGTCACGCATATCGCTGACAATGGCTGAGGGCTGGTTAT
>JANBPY010000070.1:0-20245 GCA_027577015.1 Dispira parvispora
CCAAATTCTCCATAATGGCCTCGGCGTGCTGATCCAGGATGGCCAACGCCACGAAATAATAGAAATGTGGGGTGAGGCAATTACTCCAAAGGACTTCCCACAGGGAGAGGATATCTTGAAAGGCGAATTCCCGTTTGAACCATACCAGTAACCACCTGAAGCAGCAAAACATATTGTCGGCGTCGTGGGTCGCCAAGTATTGGGAAAAGGTAGGCAGCATAAACTGGACCAAGTCCCGCATGGTTTGCAGTTGCAGGTGCATACCGGTTTGGTCGCGTAAAAAGTTGCGCTCCATGCGGTTCATAAATTCTACAAAGCACCAAAAGGCCTCTACTTCGTCTTCCATAACGGCGTAAATAGGAGCCAGCAAGTCACTCATGCCTTGTACGTAACCCAGGTCCCGGTTGTAATAGTGGTAGGACATGAGGATATCCTTCATCATCTCTAGGTTGGCGTTGGTACCCGGAAGTCCTGTCGTTGAGACTGGATCATCGTCTCCAGAATCACTCTCTGATACCCGACCCAAAGTATCCGATGTGGCAAACATAGGCACCATACGGTCCGTCCGTAAAACATCCTTGTCGATCCGACTCTTTTGTTCTTTGAACGCAGCTGTGAGCCGTTCACTGGGTTGGTTGAGCCAACGGGCTTTGATGTCATAATAATCCTTTTCCAATTTCTGTCGAACCCGGGCACGACTTTCCTCATCCGAAGACCAGGAATAAACACCAAGGAGGTATTTCCACACCAATGGACGAACGGTAGGTTCTACACCCCCGGAAAATACTGCCCGACGTACATACTCTGCGGTGACGGTCAATTGACCAGGACGATAGTCAGCCTTTCCACCATCCAATTCGAACAGGTTGACCCATTGTTCAGCAGTCAGCGGGCGGTTAGATCGAACCAACGGTGGGATAGCAGCACTGGTGAGCACCTCAAATTCCCCACATTCGGACTGCTCGGCCACCCACTCTTGCCAGACGTCCGTAGTGGGGTGAGTGGGCATGTCCGGTCGAGAGGAAGTGGACGGGCCAGCGATGGGCTGTTGCTCGGTGCGTTCTTTTTCACTGCGTAGAATGTGGGATGCGGCCCACTTAGCCAAGTATATACGTGCGCTTTCGTAATCGTTACACACTTCTTGGGCACCCTGAGGAACCCGCACATGGGTGACCAATGCTGTAGGTAGTAACGGAACCAGGGGTCTCCCCAACGGATGCTCGAGAATCTGAGTTGTGGTGTCCTTGTAGAGCCGCGTGACTCGGGAAAATTTCTCTAGGATATTCCAGCGGAAGTCCTTGATGGTGGCCATGACTGGATCCATGGCACCCAGCGTCAAATTGGAAATATTAGTTCCTACTGTCGATGAATCTGTGCTGGTAGAGGAGGATGGTTCGGGATCGTCAGTGGCCGGAGGGGAACCGATTTGCTGGGACAGGCGAGTATTAGGAATACCATTGACGTGATATAGGTTGGGATCCTCGGTGCTACGATCAACGGGTACTAACTTGCGAAGCCAGATAAGCAATTCATCACCACCCCAGTGACGTCCCGAGACGCCCGAAATGGTACTCCAGGATTCATCGTCATGAAACCAAAGCGGGGGAAACGAATAAGTGGAAGACGATGATGTGGAGCTAAAGGGGCGGGGTGAGTTAGCACCAGCAGCGCCACCCCGACGACCAACCGCACCATCCTCCACGTTGACAATCACCGAGCCATACCACTGGGTTAAACGAGGTGGATGCACGACCAACGACGCAATATCGGACAAGGGAATACAAAAGGCATAAGACTGGGCCGACGAAGGGGACATGGGCAACGTGGTCGAATCTGGACTAAGCGGGGGACGATCATTCCACGTGGGAACACTCACGGTGAGAGTCCGTCGGGTTTCCTGACCTGTAGCGCCCAGCTCCTCGTTACTGGATACCTCGTGTATGTTCAGTTGGGAAAAATCTACCAAGTCGGGGTCTGTTTCCGGATCCCCACCGGAACGTTGGCCCTGGTCGTAGTCGGGTAATAAGTTGGGATGGAGCTCAACATTGACGTAGCTTTCCTTATCGTGTTCAGATACTTGAGCCTCTGGAGTCCACGTGAGGTACCATGCACCGTAGGCTTGTTCCACCAACGCCAAGTAGCCCGGAAGGCGTCCCTCGGCTTCTAAAGACCGGTAGACGTACACTTTACTCTTGGAATACAGTAGTCGAATTCGGGGTGTACTTTCCGTTAGAATAGAACTGGTATGCCCCGGCTGAATGACCGTCCCCTCGGGCTCAGGTTGGGGTGAGGTGGGCAGAGACGGTTCGGTGGCGGAAGTGGACACAACGTTGAAGTCGTCCGACATTCTTGCTGTTGATGTCCCACGGGACGCCGGTTCACTCGACAAGGTTGTATCCTTGGGCATGGAAAAAAGTACGAGATAAGAGTGAAATAAGGGTTTGTAAGTAGAAAAACAGAGTAGGGGGTAGAGAGAAATACGACTGGTGCCAAGTAGTAACGTGTGTCACCAGGGGAGTGATATAGATAGACAGCTGAACTAGAAACTTTACTGAAGATGCGCTACATCCGTCAAAGCCAAGTGGAGGGAAAGAAAAGGAGCTATAAACTCTTCGAAAAAGGGCCACGACGCCTGGTCAAAGCAGTGGGTGATACTCGGCAACCGTATGCCAAGGATGGTTACGTCTGGGTTGGTTGAAAGAGCATCCGAGTTTTACCAAAAAAATATCCAGTAATGTTCTATTCTATAGGTGGGAAGTGGCTGGCTTGGCGACTGCTTTAGCACAGAGCAACAAAAATGAAAACCACTACAGGTTTGTCTGGCCCAACGCGACTGGCGAGAAAAGTATCCGCAGCCAGTATTAGGCCCTGTCCCTCCGTGTCTGGTAGTGCGTTTATTAGTCAGCCAAATCTTCAGCACCTTTTAGTGGGGGAGCTGGGCACCAGTATTGGTGGGTACAAGAGGTTTCGCCTTACATTCCTTTCTTTCGCCTGTATAAATGTACATAACGAGACCTTTGCCCTGGTTTATTTCATTCGAATAAATGTTAGGAGGTACTTATTTCCACAACTCGCTTCTCCCATGACCGATTTTCCTACCTACCCAACTGACCCCCAAGCGGTCGAAGTGCAAGCCGCTGCTGACCAGGCAGTTGACTGGGCCCTGACCCACGGCCTGTGTATGAAGCCCGCACTACCTAAAGCAACTACATCTGCCGAGCTACAGCAAGGGACAGGTCTGGCCACTCACGCCCCCTTTGCTCTATTCCCTTCTCCGTTTCCCAGTGACTGTTTCCAGCACGCCCTGACTATCCAGCCGTACCTGAACCAGCTTTTTCACGCCATTGCCAATGACCACGCGTTTCTGGAAGAACATCTCCAGCACTTGACCCATGTCGACGACTTTACGGCCCGTTTATTCCGACTCTACCTAGAAACTCGCCCGTATGCCAAGCGTCAACCAATCACATTGGCCTTCCACCGGTCGGACTACCTGCTACACAGTGGTTCGGAAACCACCGAGACCGTGCCGCAGCGATTGGCACTTCACCAGGTGGAATTCAATACTATTTCCGTGTCTTTTTCAAGTCTAGGCAATGTCGTCTCCAATTTGCATCGGTACCTATGGGATCAGCCCACCTACCGTCACCAAATTCAAGGACCTGCCTCGCTCGCTACCCGGACCAAGGATGCCCTCTTGCCGCCCAATGACTGCATTCAGGGCCTACCCGAAGCTCTTGGAAGGGCTTGGGAACTCTACGGAAATCCCCAAGCTGCCATTCTTATGATTGTCCAACCGGGCGAACGTAATATCTTTGATCAACGGTTCATTGAGTACGCTCTCCAACGCGACTATCACGTTACTGTACTGCGCAAGACGTTGGCTGAAGTACATGATCAGGCCGCGGTGGACCCCACCACTTATGCTCTACGTATCCAAGGACATGAAATAGCGGTGGCCTATTACCGTTCGGCGTATAGTCCCACAGATTTCCGAACGGAGCAGGACTGGCAGGCGCGGGCGTTAGTGGAACAATCCAAGGCCATTAAATGCCCCAACGTTGCTTACCAACTGGCCGGTACTAAGAAGATCCAGGAAGTGCTAAGCCGTGCTGGGGTGTTGGAGCGGTTTGTACAAGATCCCCAGGTTCGGATGCAAATTCAACAATGCTTTACCGGTTTGTACCCGCTTGACCAGTCACCAGAGGGTCGACAGGCTTACCAGCTGGCCTTGGCACACCCTGAGCGATTTGTAATGAAACCCCAACGGGAAGGAGGTGGTAACAACGTCTACGGGCGTGATATCCCGCCGGTGCTTCAGTCCCTTTCGGAAAAAGACCAAGCTGCCTATATTCTTATGGACCTTATTCAACCTCCTGAGCTGCACAACGTACTGGTCCATCAGGGTAAAGTACAACGCGGCCCGGTGATTAGTGAATTGGGAATCTTTGGAACGTGGCTTAGCCAGGGCAACCGAGTGATACTGAATAAGCCCGCGGGTCATCTACTACGGACCAAAGTAGCCTCCTCCAACGAAGGGGGTATTGCCGCTGGATTTGGTGTAATCGACAGCCCTTTATTGATATAACTGGATTTCGTCGTAGTTCTACATTATGTAGGCCATGATGGAGTCGGTTATGACCATTTTCTGAGTAATAAGCCCCATGACTAAAATTTACTTTACTTAAACTGGCTTGGCTATCATATCCTGTGTTCGCGACTACCAGAGTGTAAGTAATGTCGCATGCACCATTTATATTTTCATCTAGTTGGCTATTAAAAGGGGTTCGCTGAACTCGGTAGTGTGCATGTGTGTACAGAACTGTGCTCCAACTCGTATTGTGCTATGTACAAGATACCAATCCAAGAAGATGTGGCATATTTTGCTGTCACTATTAAACTAATACATGATGACAACCCAGAGTACTCTAATGACATGTGTGAATATCCACTGTAGGCTTTCCAGGATCCCTCTACTTTGTCCTAGTTAGGATTTTGTATCGCATCGACAATCTCAGTCAAGTGTGTGATAGCAAGCATCTACGAGTCGTTAATTTTCACTCTAAGCAACCATTCGTTACAGTTAATAAACTACTCTAACTAGACCTGCATTTTGTTCAAATGTAACGTACTTGTGTTGCCTATTTGTACACTAAATTCCAAACATTATTACCATGTAAATAATTTAGCCAGCTGAGATACCGTTCGCCATTCAGTGACTTGGCTTGTAAAGCAACGATCATTCAGATAAACCGACGTTAACTTGTCCTATGATTCACATTGTTTAACTTTGAGTTACCATGTAACAGTGCTAATTTATTTTCATATATCATCCACAAACTAGCCTGTTGCTTACTTATCGTCTTGATTTACTCACTTCTCCAAACTATGACGTTAGCTTTTGGCCGTCACTTGACGCCTAACATTACCTTGACTTTTACGAATGCGAGTGCTCTTTATTCTCAGTTACGTCCATAACCCACATTAGGGGTGAGAATGATTCCCAAAGGTAAATATTTAAACGAGAGCATTGAGATAAATCGTATTGCACGATGTACTATGGCTTACCAAATTCTTTCTGTACAAGGGGAAACCCGACCCCCCTTGAGGTTGGAGACTGCTACAAGGTATAACCGTCAATCATTTCACAACAAAAGGTTTGACAAAGTAGTACGGATACAAATACTAAAAAAGAACCAACAATAATATACCACTTTGACCAGCATCTCTCTGGTTGTTGGATACCAACAGGGTAGCAACAGGCGTAACCACTTCCATTCATGTGTAAGGAACTGGGAAAATCTTCAAGGGAGTACACCCAAGATCTAAAGCGAACACTTGTATTTAATCTTTCGAAATCCAGCTTACCGATTATTGGTTAATGAACAGAGGAATACTCAATGCCATCTCTTTAAGGGAAACCCAGCGTGACGCGACTGTAACAGATGATTTGGTGTGATCAACAGCAAAGTACTTAACGTGTAGGCGCACTGCGACAAGTTTACAAGGATTAAAGCGATATAAAAGCAGGCAGGAGGAAAACATGCGGGAGAGACTGAAGCGCAGAGTGGGACCTTACGCAACGTGTAATGTACTTACCGCCTGGAGAAGGTGTGTGTGTGTGTGTGTGGTTGAGCCTCCCGTACAGTGGGTGACAAAGAGATACCCTAGAAGATTTTTCCTTTAAGATCTGCTATCCGGGACTCGATAGCGTTGTCCAATTTCTGAGCCTGCTGTTTAATGATTTCGGCCGAAAACAAATACTTACTAAGCCTCGAACGCTTTTCTTCTACCGAGACGTCGTTATCCGTATACACTAACTTCAACTTTTTCTCGACTTTAGTTGTGGAAGGAGGTGCCACTGCATTACCAGTCTGCTCAGTAGCCGCAGGCAGTTGGTTGGGAGGAGGCACAGTAGTGGCAGTTGATGCTGCGGCATTGGTAGTGGTGACAGGTGGTTCTTGAGATTGAGGGAAAGACTGGGGCGGTATGGGTGGTGTTGCTAACTCACTTGGAGCACCGGGTACCGAAGCGGACGAAGAACCAGCACTATTGACAACGGGCGGGGTCGACAATGATGGCACAGTTGCTGGTGCACTATAAGGGGTCATACCGGGCACCGGCGGATGGGGATAGCCAGGAGGAGGAGGACCACCCCAGCCTGGAACAGCCGGGTAAGGCGACTGGCCCATCGCAGGGTAGGGTGCACCCGGAGGCATATGAGGCGGTGGATAGGACGGCATAGGGTAACCATACGGAGACATGTATGGCATCATGGGGGGTACCCCAGGATAGCCGTGCGCTGCGGCGTTTTGTCTCTGGGCCTGGTATTGGGCCAGCTGTTGCTGGAGTTCCTCAGGAGTTAGGGCACTTTGACTGGTGCCACCCATATTCGTTTTGGGTCTCTTGTTCGCAGGCTGTGAGCTGCTATCACCGTTACCAATACGCTGCGCCTGTTGTCGTGCTACCAGATCTTGCTGGGGAATCCCTTCCATACCAAAGATTGGCACCTCCGGAGACTGCCGGTGGGAAAGCGCGTTGGGTACTTTGGTCACCGTGATTTTATGCACCTGAGCTACGTGGACCACCATTCCCTGAGCAGTATTGAGTCGTTTGTGGCACTCGGAACACTTGAAATGTTTGGCCTTTTGGTGCTGTAACAAGACCACTTCATCGTCAAATTCTCGTTCACAGTACCTTTTAAAAAGTCAGTCACAAAAAATAGGAGCAACAAAACATTAATGTCAGTGGGCGTCAGTGAAACCATAACCAAAAGAGTGTGCAAATGCCTACCGTTTTCGCCTATTACAAAGGGGCACCAACAAACCAACAGGAGAGTTGCAAGTACTTACCAACACCACGGCTTTACCTGTTTCCTCTTCTTTTTCGCCATAGTTTAGAAAAGTGAATGGCTGTGGAAAAAGGCAGTGGAGTGAAGAAGTAGACTCTGTCCGCTGAACAAGAAAGCCCACACGGGTTGACGTTATGGACAAGGTTGGGTTATGAAACGTTATGATTGGTAAGGTATAAATGTGAAAATAAAGCAAGTTTACAAGAAAAAAAACACAAGTTGAACATGGAAGAGAAAATCGCCCTGTCCGAAAATACGACCGTTTCACCAGCTTAAAAAGTATTGGGAAAAATATGTGCATACACGACGAAAAGGTTCTGGTGGCGTGGAAATTCCAGTCACGTGAAATAACCTCGTCTGTCAACGGTTACCAGCTGCCCCTAAAATTTGTGACATCGTTAATATAGACTGAGGACTTTGAAATTTCATCGCTCGAATTTTAACCAACTTCCAATGCCTAATACTGTCACCACGTACTATAGGAAGGTGTACGATAATGGCACGAAGCAAAGTCTCCCTCCCACAACTGAGTCAAGGTTAGCCATGCTACACTCTACCCTTGCCGCATTGTGGAGGGTACGTCACACTCCGCCAAGGAAACAATAGCAGCAACGCTACAAGGGTTGACTTTAACAATAGCGTATGGTCACTGGGTGCCGATTCTTTTTAAACAATTCTTTACCTTTTCTTTTTTCCTTTTGTTCTTGTCGTTGTTGTACTAGCTCTCTTAACTATCAAACGGACTTTCTTTGAACTGTTTGACTGGTATTCCTTGTATACCGCTTATCTTGGTCATTTTTATTACATTGTCGACGAAGCGTGACTTTCTAATAAACACCGCTATGGATTCCGGAGGCATCGTTGCCACATTCAAGCTCTTGCTTATCGGTGACAGCAATGTGGGCAAGTCGAGCATTCTTCTGCGTTTCTCCGACGACCTTTTCCTTCCGCCGGAGGAAGTCAGCGCCACTGTTGGTAAGTAAAGTCAAGTGAAATACATGCAAAACAGAGAACTCTGTTGATTCGGAGCAAAGTGGGGGGGGGGTCCGCAGCCAGGGGGGGCCAACTCGCTCTGGGGCACTTTATAGTCATATCCAGTGAGTCAAGTAAAACAGTTCTAGCAACACTAAATCTTTGTCACTAACTTGAACATGACGGGTATTTTTTTACAACACGTGAATGGGATGGATAGGGGTGGATTTCAAGGTGAAGATGTTCGACGTGGACGACGACCGCTATAAACTCAACATTTGGGATACGGCCGGTCAAGAGCGCTTTCGTACATTGACGTCATCCTATTACCGTGGAGCGCAGGGCGTCATTTTGGTGTATGACGTGAGTCGCCGGGAAACGTTTGAACACCTCGACAAATGGATGAACGAACTCAATATCTACTGTCCTAATCAAGATGTCGTAAAAATGGTGGTCGGTAACAAAGTCGATAAAGAGGACGAACGCGTTGTGAGTCGTCAAGAAGGTGCTGATTACGCCCGCAAGACCCAAAGTCTCTTTATCGAATGCAGTGCCAAAACCAAGGAAGGGGTTTATCAGGCCATTGACGAACTGGTGCGAAAGGTAAGCAATCTATCGGTGCAGTGTATAGTTTTAAAATGCCAGATTTCCCACAGGGGACTAACCCTCACTCTCACTGACTGTATTACCCTTGTGCTTACGATGGTTTAGATTGTGGATACGCCAGCATTGTGGCAGAAAAAGCCCTCGGAAAATCTACGTGTTACTTCGGATAGTTCACCAACAACGGACGGCAACTGTGCTTGCTGAACAGCCTTGTATGTTTGGACAGATTTAAAGTGTACTTTTGCAGCGAATGTCTTGTGGCGTGGTTTTCTCCTTTGTTTCCTACTCGTTAATAAACAGCGTCGTATTAGTACAGTGTATTTTTGTTTCAACATCTCAATCGTTGTGGTTCTAGATCCCATTTGGGATACCTTTCTACCGAACGTGGGAAATCCGGTGTCCCATTTATTTTTTCCTAGGCATTGATTGGACTGGATGGATATGGACCCATTCGGAGGTTAGCGGTGATTCGTTTATTAAAAACAATCCCATCGGCATAAGGATAGAGGTGATAAAATTTTTTTTCACAGATATGCAAAAAAACGAGTAGCGCTTTTCGGACTTTGCTTATATAGCAGTTGGTTTCCCTGCAGGGTCCAACTTCTTTTTCCCCTTTCTACTCCACAGACTCGTACATTTGGAATCCGTGGACGTAGACAATTGGGTTAAAAGTAAGCTATTATTACGCTAGTGTAACCTAGCACTATAAATGATTCAACGGCTTGGTGTATACAATATTATACTGGATTAAAAAGGCTAACGATGGGTATTGTGATGCTATGAAATTGCGGCATGGACTATTGGTACAAACAGCACTCTTGGACCGTCGTATTTGCCGACCCATCGATCACTACCCCTCCATCTCTTAAGTTTGAGAGTGCCCGAAGTAGCCCCATCAGCGCTGCCTCTTACATTCTTAACCGTCCCTGTTTGCTACGGTGATAGCTGTCAACTCACTTCCCTGTCGTCCTAGGTATATTTTATACCTTTTATTCTTCTTTACGCTGCATCTCTCTTTTTAGCCATTTCGCCTACAAAGCCCATACTGGACATTTATCTACCTGTCCTCAAAAAAAACATATTCATATATTTATACATACTTACATATTGTGTTACTGCTTTTGACACTACTTTTTTTGCATATCCATCGTTATTTTTTTCATTTTTTTATACTTTTTTTTCACTCCAGACAACTTATTCGTTCATTTTCGGCTTGGGTTGATAGATCCGAGTCACTTATTGGGTTTCAACCTTGTTTCATCCTGTACATACTGTAGTGATTGGTTCGGTTCACTGTCGCAGTGTGGCTCGTGTTTGGTTCCAACAGACCCTGCGTTTTTTTTTGATCGTGAGAGAGTGTG
The DNA here is from genome assembly GCA_027577015.1 of Dispira parvispora. Lineage (NCBI taxonomy): Eukaryota > Fungi > Kickxellomycota > Dimargaritomycetes > Dimargaritales > Dimargaritaceae > Dispira > Dispira parvispora. Next base: position 10,291 of record JANBPY010000070.1, read on the forward strand.
AATATACTTGACCCCAATTTCTCACTCACTATTACTGCTTGCTTTAAGCTTAATAGTGTGCACAGTGCTTCCCCACACTTTACGGTAACCCGTTGATTTTTGGTCTAGACCCTCTAGTGCACCCATTTGCCTGTGCATTTCCTCCATTCTATTTTTTTTCTTTCGATTTTATCGCACAGGTCTTGCAGAGCCTTCTTCATTATGTCGCCTAGTGTTGACCAGTCTCAAGTTAACCAAGGGGTCATGAGCACCCCTGTGCCCCCCGCTGGTTTCGTGTTTACCTCGTCGTCGTCCCAGGCCTCCACCTCGGCCACTCTGGTCCTGCAGGATGGTAGTGTGTTCCAAGGTTACAGTTTTGGATCAGAGGAGAGCTCCGTGGCTGGTGAATGTGTGTTTCAAACCGGTATGGTGGGTTATCCCGAGGCTCTTACCGACCCTTCTTACCGTGGCCAAATTTTGGTGCTTACCTATCCGTTGGTGGGCAACTATGGAGTTCCCTCCCGCGAAGCCGTGGAAGACTGGCTGGAGAGTCTACCAGCCTATTTCGAGTCCAACCAAATCCACGCCGCTGCTCTGGTGGTGGGACAATACTCGGCTGATTATTCCCACTATTTAGCCGCCAGTTCTTTGTCAGCATGGTTGGTCGAACAAAAGATCCCGGCAATCTACGGTGTCGATACTCGTGTACTTACCCAAAAGATTCGTCAGCAGGGGGTCATGTTGGGTAAATTATTGCTTCCCTCGGCGGTAACCCAATTGGCCTCTGATCCCGCCCCCGTAGTGGGTACTGAGGGTTTGCCGTGGATGGAGGGCTTACAAAATATTCCCTGGAGCAATCCCAACACTGGTAACCTAGTGGCTCAAGTCTCCCACCGTCAAGCCACTACTTACGCACCCAAACCGGATGCCGATACCATTGTGCGTCGACCCGATGGCCGTCCCTTGCGGATCATGGCCGTGGACGTAGGTATGAAGTATAACCAGATTCGGTGTTTCGTGAAACGTGGGGTCGAACTGCGGGTTGTGCCCTGGGATTATGATTTCAGTATGGATACCGATTACGATGGGTTGTTCCTTAGTAACGGTCCAGGTGATCCCACCACTGTACAGTGCACTGTAGATCGACTACGCGACGTTCTGGCTGCCCAACGGGTTCCCATTTTTGGTATCTGTTTAGGACACCAACTTCTGGCATTGGCCGCAGGGGCCCAAACCACCAAGATGAAGTTTGGTAACCGTGGTCACAATATCCCTTGTACGGATATGCGCACCGGTCGCTGCTACATCACTTCCCAGAACCACGGTTATGCGGTTGATGCCAACACCTTACCTGATACCTTTTTCGAACGGTTTGTCAATGCCAACGACGGGTCGAACGAAGGGATCCAACACCACACTTTGCCCTATTTTTCGGTACAGTTCCATCCGGAATCCAATCCTGGTCCTCGGGACACCGAATACTTGTTTGATGTCTTTATTGATGTGATGCACCGCTCGGTTACCGAAGGTCAGTTGGCTCCCCTGCGTTTCCCTGGTGAGGAAGTAGTGGCGGGAACCACACCTAGTGCGGAAGGTCGGCCCAACAAGGACTTGCGGGAGTCTGTTCGCAAGGTGCTTATCCTCGGTAGCGGAGGGTTGAGTATTGGACAGGCCGGTGAATTCGATTATTCGGGAAGCCAGGCCATCAAAGCCCTCAAGGAGGAAAACATTTATACCATTCTAATCAATCCTAACATTGCCACCATCCAGACCTCCAAAGGATTGGCCGACAAATGCTACTTTTTACCCGTCACTCCCGACAGCGTACGCAAGGTGATCCAACACGAAAGGCCCGATGGTATTTACGTTACTTTTGGAGGTCAGACCGCTCTGAACGTGGGTATCAAGTTGAAGGACGAATTTGCGGGTTTGGGTGTCAAAGTTCTTGGTACCCCCATCGACACCATCATCACCACCGAAGATCGGGAACTGTTTGCCCAGAGTATGCAGGTCATCAATGAGAAGTGTGCCCAGTCTAGCTCGGCCGTTAGTGTTAGCGAAGCTCTCGAAGCTAGTCGTGAAATCGGTTTCCCTGTAATTGTGCGTGCTGCCTACGCCTTGGGCGGACTGGGATCTGGTTTTGCGGAAAACGAAGAAGAACTGGTAACCTTGTGCCAAAAGGCCTTTGCTGCTAGTCCGCAAGTGCTGATTGAAAAATCCATGAAAGGTTGGAAGGAAATCGAGTACGAAGTGGTGCGTGACGCTTACGACAACTGCATCACCGTTTGTAACATGGAAAACTTTGATCCCCTTGGTATCCACACGGGTGACTCGATCGTGGTGGCCCCGTCCCAAACCCTGAGTGACGCTGATTACAACATGTTGCGTACCACCGCGGTCAATGTCATTCGTCACCTTGGCGTGGTGGGTGAGTGTAACATCCAGTACGCTCTCAACCCCAACTCCAAGGAGTATTGCATTATTGAAGTCAACGCTCGGTTGAGTCGTAGTTCAGCTTTGGCGTCCAAGGCCACCGGTTACCCATTGGCCTTTGTCGCTTCCAAACTTGGGCTGGGTATTCCTCTCAACGAAATCCGCAATAGCGTCACCAAGAAGACCTCGGCTTGTTTCGAACCTTCTCTGGACTATGTTGTGGTCAAAATTCCCCGGTGGGATTTGAAGAAATTCAACCGGGTGAGCACCAATCTGTCTTCCTCCATGAAGAGTGTGGGCGAAGTCATGGCCATCGGTCGTACTTTTGAGGAAACTATCCAAAAGGCCATCCGGGCGGTCGAGTTTTCGTTTACCGGTTTTACCAAGAATGATTTCTTAACGACGGGTATTGATCACGAATTGACCCATCCATCCGACCAGAGGTTGTTCGCTATCGCCAACGCTCTCCACCAGGGGTACGCTGTGGACCGTATTTGGCAATTGACCAAGATTGACCGCTGGTTCCTTAACAAATTGTTGAACATTGTACGTATGGAAAAACAATTGGATACCTGTTCCCCTGCCACTTTGACCAAGGACGTCATTCGTAGGGCCAAGCAGTTGGGATTTTCGGACCGGACTATTGCCCAATGCGTCGGTAGTAACGAAATGGCGGTCCGGGAACTCCGATGCGAACTTGGGGTGACTCCGTTTGTGAAACAAATCGATACCGTGGCCGCTGAATTCCCGGCTTTTACCAACTACCTCTACGTGACCTACAACGCCTCAGCCAATGATGTAATCTTTGAGGATAAGGGGGTGATGGTGCTCGGTTCAGGTGTGTACCGTATCGGTTCCTCGGTAGAATTTGACTGGTGTGCTGTACGGGCCATCCGCACTCTGCGTGAAAACGGTATGAAAACCGTCATGGTGAATTACAATCCGGAAACCGTATCAACGGATTACGATGAAGCGGATCGACTCTACTTTGAAAGTATCACCCTGGAACGCATTTTGGATATCTACAGTTTGGAAAAGTCCAGCGGAGTGATGATTTCCATGGGTGGGCAAACTCCCAACAATATCGCCATTCCTCTACATCGACAAAACGTCAAGATTTTGGGTACCTCCCCGGAAATGATCGATACGGCCGAAAACCGGTACAAGTTTTCGCGAATGTTGGACAAAATTGGCGTGGACCAACCTCGTTGGAAGGAACTTACCAGCTTTGACGAAGCCAATACATTTTGTGAAGCAGTGGGATACCCTGTGTTGGTACGTCCTTCGTATGTCCTTTCCGGGGCCGCTATGAACGTGGTGTTTTCCCCCGATGATTTGGCCAGTTACTTAAGGGAAGCTACCGCGGTGTCCAGAGACCACCCGGTGGTGATCACCAAGTATATCGAAGAAGCCAAGGAGATCGAAATGGACGCGGTGGCTTTAGACGGGGAAATGATCATGCACGTTATTTCCGAACATGTGGAAAACGCCGGGGTGCATTCGGGAGATGCCACTTTGGTGCTCCCACCTCAGGATTTGGACCCGGCTACGGTGCGAAAGGTGGAAATGGCCACCCGTAAAATTGCTAGTGCGTTGAACGTGACCGGTCCGTTTAATATCCAGTTTATCGCCAAGAATAACGAAATCAAGGTCATTGAGTGTAATGTACGGGCGGCGCGGTCGTTCCCGTTCGTGTCTAAAGTCAAGGGAGTCGATTTGATCGAAATGGCTACCAAGGCCATGTTGGGGTTACCCGTGGAGCCTTACCCTCCCTCCACCAACAGTCCGCCTGTCAACGAACCCGGTGTTTCCAATGCCGAAAACGCCCAGATTGTGGGGATTAAAGTACCACAATTCAGCTTTAGTCGGTTGCAAGGTGCTGACCCCATTCTCGGGGTAGAAATGGCATCGACGGGTGAAGTGGCCTGCTTTGGCCAGGACCAGTACGAAGCCTACATCAAGGCTTTGCTCTCCACTGGTTTCCAGCTTCCCAAGCGTAACATTTTGCTTTCGATCGGTTCGTACAAGGAAAAGGTGGAAATGTTACCCTCGGTCCAAAAATTACACAGTTTGGGCTACACCATTTTCGCCACGGCGGGTACGTCCGACTTTATGCAAGAACATGGGGTACCCGTGAAATACTTGGTTACGCTGGACGACCAATCTAGTACAAACGGCACGACTGGTGAAACTAACGGTCACAGTAGCAATTCGATCAAGGACGAGTATAACCTCGACCAGTACTTGGCCAATAATTTGATCGATCTGTATATCAATTTGCCTTCCAAGAACCGTTTCCGACGTCCCGCTAGTTACGTCAGTAAAGGGTACCGCACCCGACGAATGGCGGTAGATTTCTCCGTCCCGTTGATCACCAATGTCAAGTGTGCCAAGTTATTCATCGAGGCGTTGGCACGTTGGACCAAGTTGAGCGTCACCAGTTTGGACTATATTTCATCGTACCGCTCTGTTACTTTGCCTGGCCTTATTAACGTCAGCAACTATGTGCCCACTTTTAGCGACGCTCTTAGTAACCAGTATTTGAACTTGTCAGTTTCGGCAGTGGCGGCTGGTTTTACTTCCTTGGTAATCAACCCTGTGGCGGCTCAAGAAGCCATCACTACTCCTAAACAACTGAACGACATCCAGGGGCAGATCCACTCGCATTCCATGTGCGATATGACCTTGGGTACGGCGGTTACCGACAATAATCTGGATAGTATGTTGGCTATCCAGGCCCAGTCCCCATTACTGTACCTTTCGTTCCGGGATTCGAATCCGTTGGTCAGTAAAGAACAACTAACCGCCGTGGCGTCGCAATGCTTCCAAAAGTGGAACCCTGACGGTTTGTTGGTGACAGACGCTCGCGGTACCGATTTGGCTTCCATCCTACTGTTGGCCAGTCTGTATAACCGAGCGATTCATGTATCCAATGTTACTTCCCAGCAGGATATTTCTTTGATTGGGTTGAGTAAGGAACGCGGTTTGAACGTGACCTGTGATGTACCTTTTACGGCCCTGTTTGTCAAGGAATTTTTGGAAGCCGAAAAGGAGATTTCGTACCGGGTGAACATTGATAAAACCGAAGGTACACCGCAGAACACGGTGGCTGGAGTCACCTTGGAAGACTCGAAAGCGCTGTGGAGTCATATGGAATACATTGATTGTATTTCCACCAGCTTGGCCATTAGCCAATTCTGCCAGGAAGCCGGTCGGGACCTGATCCCCGGGTTTGGTATGGAAGAATGTATCAGTTGTCTGTTGACAGCGGTGGCTGAAAAACAGTTGACTTTAGACGATATCCGTTTGAGGTTGCATGACAACCCCCGCAAGATCTTTGGTATTCCTGAACAACCCGATACCTATGTCGAGGTAGAACTAGACCGGGTGTTTACGGTACCCACCAGTGGTTTCAGTCATAGCCCCGCGGCGTGGTCACCCTTGAGTGGTCGGAAAATGAAGGGAGTGGTGACCCGTGTGGTATCCCGGGGTAAATTGGTATATTTGGACGGCAGTTTGTTTATGGGAAATATGGTCGGACAGGACGTTACCCATCGTTTACATCCGATTACCTCCAGTTTGGTGCAGCCGGCAACGCTCTCTTCACCCCGCCGGCCCCGGACTCATGATACTACTGGTACTACAAGTGCACCAGCTCCTACCGCCGGCAAGGTACGCCCTACGGACTTGGGTTTGAGCAAGGTCGACACAATGCCAGGTGCCCCAGCGGGTGGAATTGCCCATACGCCTACCCAACACATGACGGTATCATCACCTACCGTTGATAAACACCATGCGGTGGGACTAGACAGTGTAATAGGTCGTACGCAAACCGGACGGGATATGCTGGATTCGACTGCTGCCACGCCTGCCACGGCGCTGACCACTATCCAGGAATTGGATAACCTTGGTGGAACGGATAACCCGGCTACTCAACTTATTGAACGATTGCCACGGGCAGAGTCCCGACTGGGGATCCACTCGCCGTTTTACCGTAAACACATCTTGTCCGTGCGCCAATTCACTCGTGACGAACTCCACGTGCTGTTCGGCGTGGCCCAGGAAATGCGTACATTGGTTGAGCGTCAAGGTATGGTGAATTTACTTCCTGGTCGTGTACTGTGCAGTGTGTTTTGCGAACCGTCTAGTCGAACCCAGTGCTCCTTCTCCACAGCTATGTTGCGTCTTGGTGGTTCAGTGGTGACGGCCGATGCTGGTACGTCTTCAGTTGCCAAGGGGGAAAGTTTAACCGATACGGTACGCACTTTTGGCGCCTATGGCGACGTGGTGGTTCTACGTCACCCACAACCGGGCAGTGCCCAACTGGCCTCTAAACATTGCCCTGTACCAGTTATTAACGGTGGGGACGGAGTGGGCGAACACCCTACGCAGGCCCTGTTGGACATTTTCACCATTCGGGAAGAATTAGGCACGGTCAACGGACTCACCATTACTTTAGTGGGTGACCTGAAACATGGCCGTACCGTCCACAGCCTCGTCAAACTTTTGTCGCTCTACCACGTTACCATAAACTATGTCTCCCCTGATAGCCTACGTATGCCCGAGGATATTAAGAGCGAAGTGGCGAAATACGGCATTCCGCAACACGAATACACCGACCTCCAACAGGTGATTGGTACCACCGACGTACTTTACGTTACGCGCATCCAAAAAGAACGGTTTGATAATCTGGAGGAATACCAACGTCACCATGGTAGCTATGTCATTGATAACAATGTGATGAGGTTGGCCAAGTCGCAAATGATTGTTATGCATCCTTTACCTCGAGTCGGAGAAATTGACCCTGAAGTGGACTTTGACCTACGGGCGGCATACTTTAGACAAATGAAGTATGGCATGTACGTTCGTATGGCCTTGCTGGCTTTAGTTTTGGGCAAGTCTACCTAGTAATTTTATTCTTATGAGTATAGTATTTTTTTTGATCAGTTTTAGTCCTATACTATGGATTCACAGTGTTTACCTGCACAACAGCAATACTAGTAGTAAATAAACAGTCCAGAATGGTATTCAACAGTATAGACCCTACCATGGGAATCCCACCCCCAGAGCCTACCTCCACCGTTCCCCATGCGGCACGACCGGTCTGATTAATGGTTTACTGATGACAGGCTATCTCTTGTATTTTAATTTAATTGTACAACACCTTTGGGTGGGGCGGGCCGCCTGCACGACTTGGCCTCGGGACCTCAGGTAACCGTGATCCCGGCCGATACGGTTTTCGATATAATATTTATCCTTTACTGATTAGTCATATTATATTATGTTTATATCCGCGGCAGTATGTCATCAGTCAAGTATAAAATAAACTGTCCACGAATATTCAAGAAAATAATACACATAGTATTGCTTCATATCGGCACCAGTTGGAGTCGAACTCAACATTGCCATCAATGGTCACATGAAGAAAGTGCTACGTACAACCGCTGTTCGGAAAAAAATTCAAATAAAAATATGCACCTACCCATGCTCAAAGACACTCCTGTGTATCAGAAGTCAGGAATCGAGTCATAAAGGCTGTGTAGTGGCTGTACCCCATACTAAAGCCACCAAATACAGAGGTACACTGTCTAAACTCCTGTGTGGGACCCATTACTGGTGCAGAAAAGGGGTGGTGGGTGACTACTTATGTGAAACACGAAGCGAACGTGGACAAGGGTACTGTCATCCAAGACAAACCCCTTCAACTTTTCTCGTGTAGATAGGCCTAGGAAAGCAAGACAAACGTTATCTCAGGTATAAAGTGTTGGTGATCTTCCTCAGGTGCTGATACAACAATTTTGTGCTTAGAATATCTTTGTTTGAAAAATATCAGTCCGTCACCCGTTTTACGTTGCTGTTTCCATTATTTCTGAAAAGGCTGCATTACTTTTGACCTTTCCCTTACACAGAGGAGAATTGTTTCTTGTTTATACTTTCCGCTTCCATTCCATTCAAGGTATTTTTAAAATGAGTCCCGCTTTATATGCGACGAGTAACGACTTTTCGTCGCGGAAAACCCTTCCCGGGAAGGGGGCTACCCTCGGAGAGTACAAACATCGCGGGATGGAATTTTCATTGACTAAAATCCCGGTTAGCTCCTTTTGGGTGGCAATGTGGGCATTGTTTCTGAATCGTAGTGGTGCAAAACATGATGACTGGTTAGCCAGTATGGGCCATTTGGTAAAACACGACGGTGACTGGATCGTGCAGCCACTCACTGTGACTATGGATCCCCAGGCTACTGTGGCCAGCATGGTAAACGAAGGGATCTTTCAGGGCAACCCTGTACTTGATGGAGAAAAGTCGTTTCACACTGCTACCATAGTGGGTGTCGTAGCTAACGCAGAGATGGCGGACGAGAACCTGTTGGCCGAGATGGTGAAATGCATGACTCAGCGGGACCTGGGCCTTGGATTAGCGGTCGTGGTGAACAAAAAATTGACCCAGAACCAGGCTCATTTCGTTTACCGTCCTGCTCACATCCCATCCGATACTGTTATCCAACTGGCTGAGCAGTTCCTTCGTATGATGGACTATGTGAACCAAAAAGGGTTGAACGTTCCCCTGGCTAATGTACTCGAATTCATTGGTGAACCCACCTTTACACTGCCCCTTCATGGCTGCCAACCCTTGGTGGACTCGAACCTCGTGCAGCATGAAACCTTGGTGAAGTACCGATCGCAGCCAGCGGTGGCATCCACTGAACAAGCCCGTATTTGGCTTGACAGCCACAAAGAAAACCACCCCTTTTACCATCTCGTAGTTATACATTCTCAGGAAGTTGTAGATTCAGTCAGAGTGCAAAGCGCTATTCACAAGTTGATTAAACAGTTTCCTATTCTCGTTAGTCGGTTCGTAGACCAACTGAACCAGGTGTTGCGGTACGAAGACACCGACTCGTCTGAACTTGTTATACGAGTGACTATCGACGAGGCTCTTTTAATCGAACCTGATAAGCTACGTTCATTACTACGCGATGCTCACCGTCTTGACGATGCGGATCACCCACTGTTTAGTGTGGTGGAATTAGTGCCCAACGGTAGTGATCGCATTGAATGGCTGTCGGTGTACTGCCACTATGTATTGGGAGACCAAAGCAAGTTTCACTATTGTGTGGAACAATTCCAAAACCTGATAAGCAATCCATCAGCCTTGCCTTTACCCCTGCTTGATGCCAATCACCCGCGTGATGGCTCAGATCCCACTGAGTTCTGGAAAACCCACCTTTCCGATGGCACTTTATACCTGGACCTAGATGGACAACCGTCACAGCCGTTGAATCACACTTGCTATGCCAACAGGTATGAACCCGCCATCCCCAGTTCTCTCGTGTCTCATCTCCCCCCGTTGATAGAGTCCATGTCCATGAATTACTTGGAGTTACTTCAAGGTTTCACGGCCCTATTCCTACTTCGATTGGCTCGGCAATCCAGTGTCGCTTTGTTTGGCCAAGCCGACCATAATTCGGTTGTACCCTGGGTGGCCCAGATAGCGGGTGAAATATCCGCCAAAGATGCGCTACGTTCCTTAGTTGAACAGTACT
>JANBPY010000071.1:0-20161 GCA_027577015.1 Dispira parvispora
ACCATGTTTGGATACGTTCCAATTCACACCGGGGCATCTCATCGAGGAGATTACCAACGGTTAGGTGATCAGCGGAGGGTGGCTCGCCTATTATTGTTTCCAGTATCGTGTTGAGGTAGGATATCATCGATAAATAATAGCCACTTTCGTGCTTTCCCGATATTTGCAACTGTAAGCGGTCAGCGTCTTCATTTTCAGCAAAGTTCGCCACCAAAGGATACACTGTCAGGTTTCTATCGTCCTCATTCGTTGAACATAATTCTTCTTGGGCCGCACCGGACAAATTCGGCATGCCTCGAGAACCCAATTTGGTATTAGTCAGTACTGATTGGAACAGTGGTTTTTTTTTAACCCACGTTTCAATATCTGCCAGACCTACGTGACTGTAATTCCTTAGAATTCCAGACTGGGTGTGGATGTACTGCAACCAGGATTTTACGGAGTAGGTTGGGTCTAGCTTCACACGGGAGGGCACGGTATTCGCTGTAAGGCCCTCCATTTCATCGATACCGTCAACCGCACTATCACATTCTGTTGCTCTGACCCCAAAGATGACTTCTCGGGTGTCTTTCGCTAGGTACCTCCCCATTAACAGGGTCCATAGCCCACGAATCAACGAATTGGTAGTGATATCCAATTTACCACACCAATCCTGTACCCTTGATAGCGAAATATTGAACTGTTCAGTCACCGATTCTAAACGGTCGCTACTGGGCTTAGGCAGAGGTAAGTCGGGGGTAGGAACCACGCCTTGCAAATATGTTTCCCAAAATAACTGGGGGTTGGTGTTCTGTGACTTTTCCGAAAACCGGTCATACGATACGGAGGCAGCATGAGGCGTTAATGCACGATACGCCTGTTGCACTTCCTCCAACAATCCGTCAAGATCATCTCGTGCCATGGTTGGCTCAGGAATCCGGGCTTGTACTTGGGTAACTGCAGCTGGGGACACTTGAAACAGCGATCTCTCTAATAGTGACGTCGAATCCACCGTTTCTAATTGTAAAAGCAAGTGCGCAATATGGTTGACCAATTCGTCCAGATAGTGGGGCTCGTGACGGGCCAGAATTGTGATGTGGAGAATTTCACCATGAACGGGCTCGTCGAAGGATGCCATGAGTGGATATTCGGTCTCATTATATCCTTTGAGTGAATGGTATTCGATCAAGGAATCCCTGGACGGTGCACTAGTTTCCAGATACCGACCAACGGTTATCATGGTTTGGAAAAGATGGTCATCCGTACCTAAACCCGCCCAGTGTTTGATATCCACCAGACTGGTTTGTTCGTGTTCTAATAACTGATTTGATTGCTCGGCCAGTTCTTGCAACCATTCGACGACTGACTTCCGTGGATCAACTTTAGCACGGAACGGTAATGTATTGGTAGTGGGTCCCACTAATCGATCTAGACCATCAATCCGACCATCCCGACCAGAGATCATCACACCGAACGTCACTTCATTAGGTTGCCCCAAGTACTGGGTCAGCGTCAACGCCCACACCGCCCTCAGAAGCACGTTGAACGTAATACCCCAGGTGCGACAAAGCCGATGCAGAGAAGCGGTTCGGCTCAATACTATGGCATCCTTTTGGCACATGCGTATCCGAGGCATATGGGGAAACGGTAGGTTTGGGGTGGACTCGAACCCTTCCAGGTAATCGGTCCAGTACTTCTGGTCTTCTGTGGTGTCTCCCCCAGACACCAACTCAATGAACAGGCGATAGGGCACTTTGGCCGTCAAATGCAAGTCATGGTAGAGCGAAAGACTCTCATTCATTACTAATTGGTACGACCAACCATCAATTACAGCGTGGTGGATAGCGATAAAGCACAACCAACCATGACCATCACTATCCGGGAATAGATGCATACGTAGCAAGGGGTGTCCATCGAATAAATCAAACCCAAGTTGTCGCATAGTATGCTGATACTCCTCGTTACTGGTTGATAAAGGAGTGTCACTGACCATCCAATCAATGTCCATACGATCAGTGACCACTTGTACCATACGGGATGCCAGGAATTTAGTACGGAGGATGGTGTGTCGCAGACCAAGATCATCCCACACGGTACGGTATTTGACCAAGTCCAATGTGCCAGTGATACGAAACACGTGTTGGACAATATAGGAAGTAGGGTCACGTAGGGTACTCACCACAAAGTTCTGTTGTATGGTGGACAATGGGTACACGTCCTGAACGGCGGCAGGTGGGATGCCCAAGTCCTGGTGGATCTCGGACATGAGTTCGTCCAAATCATTGGAAGTGATGGCCAGGTGAGGGAAATCCGCAGGGATAAAGGCGTGTTCAGTCCCTCGCAGTTTCTCAGGAATATCCAATATCTTGTTCACTTGGGCCTCCCACGTTGCCAACAGGGACTCTGCAACTGTTGCATCGTGATGGCAAAGCTGTAACACAAGAGAACTCGGTTGGTAGATCACCGCTGCTTGCGTGTCATACATCGTATGCCAGAACGACGTGCGTTGCTCAACCAGCGGGATGTCGTGGGGTTGACACGCATCGCTGTAGTGATACAGAACGGGTGTTTCGGGTTTGTCAGGGTTGTCACCGTGTACCAGTTGATCGTAATACCATTGCTTGATACGCTGAAATTCGTTGATCTGACTCGTGGATTCTTCTGAATGCAGTCGCTTAGTAGTGTATCTAGCGAAGTGACCAAGGCCAACAACACCAACTGAATCAAAAACTTGCGATTCTTGTAGAGCCATCAGGAAACTGGCCATAATTACCACCGATAGAGGAGCGTGTAGCCCACTCTCAGTCAAGTCATCACGGAATGGATTTCCAGAGTATGGTATAGTGAGGTGATGAATGGCACCGGATGCATTCATGGGTGCATGTGAGCAAGGACGAGCGTGCATCGTTGAAGGGTTGGGAGAGGCAACCAGATCAGGACACTGTTTAACCATTACTTGAAGTATTGTTGACCAGCCACCCACTCGACCCAACGGGACCGAGTAGGCTTCCAACGTGACCACATTCAATCCATTGCGCTCACTAACATACGTGCCACTTAACCATGCACCCTTCCTGGGATCCAGCCGATGTGCTGCCTCTTCGGCTTGCTCAATAGTCACCACTGGATGGGGCTGGTGCACTAACCGTCGACCAACTGAATCATACCGTGAGTTAAACATGGGAATGCTCTGAACAGCCGAGGACAGAGTAGATGGCAACACGGATAGCAGCTCTTCTGCAACGGTCAAAGTTACGGCTTCGGTGGGAATATTTTTCGATCCATAATCGAGCAGTGTCAGTTCCCAAGGAGCAAGCGGAGGCAGTGGAGCGTCAGTGATGTCCAAATCACTCACCAATTCACCCAGAGAAGCTACGGACTTGTACCGGAATATCTGGGCAATACTTAGCTGTATGCCTCGCTCCCGACACAAGGAAGAAAATCGAATGGCCAGAATGGAGTCGCCACCCAGTTGGAAAAAGGAGTCTCGTACGTCGAGGTGATCCAAGGAAATACACAATGCTTCACCCATGGCTTCGTGGATGGCCTGTTCAGTAGCATTAGTTGGACCTTTCACCACGCGTTCATCCGAATGGGCCAATAGCTGTTCTAGCGTGAACTTTAAGGAATGCTTATCGATTTTTCCAACCACTGTCAGAGGAATGGACGCTAGTGAAAACACATTCTGTGGGACCATGTATGGGGGTAACCGCTGGTCCAAGTATTTCGTAACCTTGTGAACATCCACACTTTCCGGACTGCAGAACCCGTAGAGTTTCCCGTCATGAGGAAGAACCGCTGCCGATACTACTCCAGCAAATTCAAGCATTACTGCCTCAACCTCTTGGGGTTCAACTCGATACCCACGGATTTTCACCTGGTCATCTTTCCGTGCGAAATATTCCACTGTTCCATCTACCAACCATCGTCCAAGGTCACCCGACCGATACAACCGACCACCATCAGGGTTAAATGGGTTGGTCACGAACTTGGTTTGGTTCAGCTCAGGCCGATTGACATAGCCACGTGTAAGTCCGATCCCTCCCAGAAATATTTCCCCTGCTACACCAAAGGGAACAGGTCGTAATTCGTCGTCCAGGATGTATGCCTCAATGTTACCTATTACCCGACCAATGGTGACGGGATCACCTACACGATATTCTACAGTGTGAGTGGCGAAACATTCACTAGGGCCGTAAACATTAAACAGTCGACAGTGTTTGGCCCATCTTTCCGCAGTTTGTAGTGGAAGGGCTTCCCCACCTACCAATACGCGGGTGATATTCGGGTAGCGGGAAGGGTCGATGGTGGCCAACACCGAGGGTGTCAACATCACCGTGTCCACCTTTGCTAGAGTGTCCAACATATCGGTTCGTAAGACCAGAGTTACCCCGTTACATAAGCCACCAAAGACCTCAATGGTCGAACAATCCGAAGCCAGAGACATAGACTGCATCATTCTTAGTCCCGGTACGATTCCCAGTACTTCTTCAGGTTGCTGGACATAATTGGCCACCGTACGATGTTCTTGTTGGACACCTTTGGGATTCCCCGTGGTACCGGAGGTGTAGATAATGTGGGACAGGTCAGTGGGTTTTACCTGGGGTAAGGGGGATTCGGCTGCAGGTCGGTCCAGCAGTGTGTCGATATCTAGGACCTGTACCTCATGGAGCTTCACACTAGTATTGGTCAACATCACCCGTATTCCACAATCCTGTACGATAAATCGAATACGTTCTGCAGGAAAATCGGCATTCATTGGTACGTACGCAGCGCCTGCCATTAGAATACCAAACATGGCCGCAATGGCGCTAGGTCGACGGTCGATGACTAGTCCCACGGGTTCTTCTCGTTCCACCCCGTTGGCCAGCAACCCATAGGCGATATACTGTGATCGTTGGTACAGCTCGGAATAGGTCCACTGGATACTATCTCCGTATTCAATGGCTATGCGATCACCGATCGAGGAAGCTTCCTGTCTCAGAATATCGTGCACACACAGCGTGGTATCAATGGCATAGGTGGGCGCCGCCATTTCCTGAGTTAATTTTAACCTATCCTCCATGGAATAGAAAGGAACTTCACGTACCAAGCACCCACTCTCACTGACACCACCCATGTTCACTTTCTCGAGGATGTCCACCAGCCCATAAAATACTCGAACAAACCCGTCGTGAATTCCAGCAGCGTAGGAATCATTATACTGCCGTTGGTCGTAGTTAATCCGCAGGACGAGGTCTTGGTCAAAAAAGTCAACCATCACTGTGACTGCGTACTCGGTAAATTCGACAGGTACCACATCAGTAATACGAACCCGGTCGTCATCGGTATTCATTACAGGAAAGTTACCCAGCACGAGAAAGGTGTTGAACAAATCGTTCACATGGCAGTCAAGAGTGGATTGCAACCACGAGTTGATCAGTGGAATTGGGCAGTGTTCGTGGTCCGTCAGCTGGTTACCCTCTTGTTCGATAGTACCAAGGAAATCCACCACCGAAGTGCTCTCATCAACGACAATCCGACAGGGCAATGTGTTTATCAAACACCCGACTATGGACTCTACCCCTGGTACGTCCAAACTACGCCCTGATACTGTGTTGGCGAAGACCACGTCCAATTGGCCAGTATATCGTGATAAAACAAGGGCCCATGTTGCCTTGACGAGGGAATACAGGGTCACACCGACGGGGGTTAGCAACTGTTGCAACTGAGGAATGTCAGAGGTTAACACAGTGCGGTGCTCGTGGACCGTTAGATGCTGTGATGACTGGGTTGGTCGAGGGAGGGTCAAATGGGTAGCCTGTTGCACACCGGCAAAATAACGGGTCCAAAATTCCTGGCTGGTAGACAAGTCCTTTTGGTTGTAGCCTTCGACGTAATCCCGGAATCGACCAGATGTTGTAGTAGTACCGTATATCTCGCTGTCGCTCAATAATGACTTCAGGTCGTTCATCATAATCCCGCCTGACCAACCATCCAGAAGAGCGTGGTGCATCAAAAGAATCAGCCTGAACGAATGACTACCCAATCGTTTCACGGTGAATCCGAACAAAGAATCACTAGTGATATCGAGTCCAGCTTGGTACTGTTGGTGCATAAAATCCAATTCGCTGGTGGCTCCCATGTCCTCCCAGTGTTGAATTTCCTTCCATGGGAACCGAGTGTCACGAGTGACTACTTGCAACCCATTGATCGAACCATGACTCCAGTTGAGCAGAAACCGTGTACGTAGAATATCGTACCGAGTTACGATAGTCTTAAGTGCTTGGTGAATGTTTACACTGTCCTCCACTCCTGTAATTGTCATGGCGAACTGGACGATGTACTGGGATGGATCACGTGCGGAGATGGACAGCAGCCCTTGTTGCATGGGCAGCATTGGGTATATGTCCTGCAGATCTGTAGGTTCCTTGATCCAACCCATTCGTGATGCTTCGTGCAAGGCTTCGTCCAATTTGCTTAGCGGTACTCCACGAAGCAAGGGGAAATCACTCGGGGTATAATAAGGTTCCCGTTCGTTGAACTGATGGTACCTGGCCACATTCCTTAGGGTATCCTGGAGTGCATTGATGGTTTCGTCCATTACACTATCGGAAACCACCTGGGGACAGTACGCAAAGGTGAACCCCAACTCACCATCTCCCGTGGGCGTACCCGTAATTTCTAGAATCTGGGCCCGTGGTTCGTGGGGATCTGTGGTGGGATGATTAGGTAAAAGGTCTAAACGCGGCACCCAGGGGGCTTGCCCTTGGCATCCTAATGCATCAGTACCTGTGGTGTTCCCTACGAAATTTAACACCACTTCGAGAGGATTTCCTGGGGTGGTGGGTATTGGCGCAAACGAGGGGGCTGAACGTAAAGTATGCTTCACTTGACGAATCCAATCACTGATGGATTGAAC
This sequence comes from Dispira parvispora, assembly GCA_027577015.1. NCBI lineage: Eukaryota > Fungi > Kickxellomycota > Dimargaritomycetes > Dimargaritales > Dimargaritaceae > Dispira > Dispira parvispora. The sequence continues at coordinate 6,881 of JANBPY010000071.1, forward strand.
CCCGATACTGTTGACCCGTACAGCAGTAACTGTCGTAAACCAACCAAGGGTGCGACTAACGTCGATATCATCCGACCAAGGGTGTCGCCCATGGCTTTCGTTGTAGATAGTCACGGTCGGCTGAGAGGCCACCGTAGCTAAGGCCTGCCCCACCGCTGACAACAGGAGTTCTATGGGCTGCACAGTTGGACCAATGGGGTAGTTTTCCGGATGCAGTAACACAGAGGCGACACTATGCGTAACGATCACCGTACGATAACAGACGTTGGCCTCGGTATTCGACAATAATAGTCTACCAGGATCCACAATTGGTAGGTACCACTCGGAGAATGGATCATCACTGATATCAGCCTTTGGGTACGAGGGTACCACTCTCTCGGCAACCCCTAAGGCCCAGTCCATAAAGGAATACCCAACTTCTTCCAAGGGGTTTATCGGGTCACGAATTAACTGATGTAAGTCCTCCATTACGATGGACCAAGAAACGAGATCTGTTACTACGTGATGAACAGCGAGGTATAGGAAACCAGATGAAGGATCGTCAGTGGTGACCAGGGCAGCACCTATCAAGGGCCCATGGCTGATGTTCATTCCACATTGGACTGGCACTGTAACTGTGTTTAAACTGGCTTCATCGGGACAGGTCAACACTTGGACTTTTGGATAGTAAGTGTCTGTACCCGGTGACATCACCTGCTGGGACCAACTCCCGCTATCGTCATCCTTGGTAAATGACACACGGAGCATATCGTGGTGATCCACTAGTCGACGAAGCGCATGGGTGAGAGTGTCCACAGGGATTGTTTGGGTTAATTCTACCAACAACGACATACTCAAACGGTGGTAATTCTCCATCGGTAACCCAAAGAACCACTTCTGGGCTGGGGTCAACGGGAAAGGGACACCATAACCCACCTTCGGTCGTTCGATCAAGGGCCGTGCTTTCATTGGGGCCATGGAATCGGCTGCTATCCGAACAGGCTGGTTCTTCATAATCATAGAAACACTCAGGGACCACCCTGATTGACGGCACTTGGAAGACACCTGTATCGCACTGATCGAGTCCCCACCGAGTTGCACAAAGGACCTGTCCCATGTCATGACTCTTTTCTTAATCTTCAACACACAGCGTAGCGCGTCGCGTAAAATAAAATGGGGTTCACGTAAGTTGTCATCAGTTAAAGTTGTGCTGTTTTCATGCTCAGCCTCGAGCAGAAGACTCTCTTCTAACATTTGACGTAGCTTCACTTGATCCACTTTACCATTGACAGTACGTGGAAATCCAGCTTGACCATGGATCAACACCAGGTAATGGGGAACCATATAAGGGGGAAGGTATTTCTCCAAATTCATACGAAGCGTGTCTTCATTTATGTTACTTTCGTGATGACATATCACGAACCCCGCCAGCTGTTTTCCATCCACCAATATTACCAAGGCATCTCGTACACCAGGTTGTTTCAGCAGGGCACCCCGTACTTCCCCAAGTTCAATTCGAAAACCACGGACTTTGACCTGGTCGTCCGCACGTCCCAAGCACTCCAGTTCACCGTTGGGTAGCCATTTACCGTAATCCCCTGTGCGATACAACCTGCCAGCAGCGAAAGGGTTACGCAAAAATCGAGTCCCATTAAGATCAGGTCGATTGATGTAACCCTGGGAAACCCCAGCTCCACCAATATAGATTTCACCAATAGTCCCAATTGGCAACAATTGCTGTCGATTATCCAGGATATAACATTCTCGGTTGGGCAGTGGTCGACCGATAGTCACCCGATCATTTGGTTTCACCTCCTTGTTAGTGGCGACCACAGTGATTTCGGTAGGACCATATCCGTTATATAAGTGACAGTGCGGTGACCACTTGTCACCCAGCGCTTGGGGTAGGGCTTCACCGCCGACCGAGACCCATTTCAGCATCGGAGAGTTTTCAGGGTCTAACGCGGCGATAAAAGAGGGAGTAGTCACAATTCCGTGAATACTGGGCAAGACATCCATGATGATTTCATGGGAAGCAAGGACCAGAGTCCATCGGTAACAAAGTGAAAGAAATGTACCGTATAGGAAAGGGTCAAATGCTACCCCTACGGTCAATAACCAGCGAGATTCCTGTTGACATTCCTGGGTGAATAACGGGTGAGTGACAATGAGGCTATTGAATGCTCCATAGTGAGCAGTGAGACCCTTGGGTTGACCGGTGGTACCTGAGGTGAACACGATATAGGCGATTTCGTCTGGCAGGTGTTTAATGTTTCCATTAGGCAAAGCTACATGATCTTTGTTCGAAGATAAGTTTCCTAGTACATCTTGAACTGCGATGGTCTCCATCCAGTCTGGTTTGGTGAAGGTGGTAGAGAAAACCTGTGTACAACCCGCTGTCTCGATCATGTACTGCTGTCGCTCCTGAGGCAGCTGACTATCGATTGGTACATACACCACACCGAGTGTCCACAGCGCCAGTAAAGTCACGATGGTGAAGACATTGCTCTCTACAACCACGGCGATGCGTTCCTGCCTCTGGATACCAAGGGAATGGAAATGGGCCACCAAGGCTTGCACTTTTTCATATAACGAACGGTACGTTTCTTGATGATCACCACATTCCACTGCGACAGAGTCAGGGTATTGCCTTACGTTACGGATGAACAGATCCAGTACTCCCTCTGCCATGGGGTCGTAAGGATCATAGTCATGCTTGGTGATGGCAAACTCGTTTAATAGAACGCTTTGTTCGTCAGGATGCACCACATCAACATTGCGCCAGTCCTGGGTTATGTCCGCACAGCACTGGGAGGCGAAAAAGAGAAAGTTTTTAACCAGGTTTTCGATGTTGGCCGTATGATATACCCCGTTATCATAGTCAACCACTAGCTTCAAGGCGGAGTTGTCAACCCTATGTAACCATGTCAGTGAAAGTGGAGTGTCAGCATAGGGCTGGCCAAAGTCGTGAGCACATCCAGGTAGCATGGACAGCGTCATCAAGTGAATACTGGGTTTCGTGGAATCCGCGGGAAAGGAGAATTGGGACCAATCGTACTGGGTAGACTGGCGGTACTGTTCAACCAGGGAATGTAACGCATCTTTGGTGGATATTCCATCCGTTGCCTGGGCCACCCAGGGTACGACCGAATGATGGTCGGCTTGACCAAACAATGCGACACTAGATTGCCGAGCCAATCGAAGTAGGAAGAGGGCCAGGAAACCTTGAAGCAACTCCAAGTAATTCATGGACATGGACTCCATCAACGCGGGGAGATGTGCCACGAGAGAACTGGGGATGGCGGGTTCATACCTATTGGCATGGCAAGTGTGGTTCAACGGCTGTGAGGGTTGTCCATCTAGGTCCAGGTATAAAGAGGCATCGGAAAAGTGGGTTTTCCAGAATTCAGTGGGATCCAAACCATCACTTGAGTCATTGACATCTAACAAGGGCAAATGCAAGGCCGATGGGTTGCTTATCAAATTTTGAAGCTGCTCCATCCAACAGTGAAGCTTGTTTTGGTCACCCAATACAGAGTGGCAGTACACCGACAGCCATTCAATGCGATCACTACCGTTGGCCACCAATTCCACCACACTAAACAGTGGGTGATCCGCATCGTCAAGACGATGAGCACTTTGTAGTAATGCGCGTAGCTTACCAGGTTCACTCAAAAGGGCCTCGTCGATAGTCATCCGTGCAACTAGGCTTGACGAGTCGATGGCGTCGTATCGCAACACTTGGTTCTGTTGGACTACGAACCGACTAACGAGGATAGGGAACTGTTTAGTCAGTCCGTGAATAGCGCTTTGCACTCTGGCTGAATCTACAACTTCCTGCAGACGTATAACTACGAGGTGGTAAAAGCAGTGGTAATTTTTTTGACTGTCAAGCCAAATACGAGTTTGTTCAGTGGATGCCACCTCTGGTTCCGATTGGGATTCCACCAAGGCTTCACGCTTCACCGCGCTACAGTCCGCCAAGGATTGGCCACGATAAAGGGGAAGTGTAAAGGAGGGCTCACCCATGAATTCGAGCACATTAGCCAGGGGAACGTTCAACCCATTGCGGTTGACATAGTCCATCACACGAAGGAACTGATCAGCCAGTTGGACAACGGTATCGGATGGGATCTGGGCAGAACCGTAAACGAAATGGGCCTGGTGCTTGGTCAATTTTTTGTTCACCACGATCGCTATTGCAAGGACCAGGTCCCACTGAGCCATACACTGCGCCACCTCGGACAGCAGGTCATCGTCCATCACCTCTCCGTTAGCTATGACAGCCACCATGGTATCAGTGTGAAACGACTTTTCTCCGTCGAGTACAGAGTTGCCCTGAAGGATACCTTCATTTACCACGTTGGCCACAGTGGTCTGAGGATCCATGGTTACAGTCAGAGGTTGCACGGTCCAGTCACCGTTGTGTTGTACCAAATGACCCATACTGGCAAACCAGTATTCTTGTTTAGCACCATAACGTTTCAGAAGCAATGCCCACATTACCGGCCAAAACGAACTAGTAGGGATTTCAACTAATTCAAACCCCACCACATGGTGTTCGTACTCCCCGAGGGCATTCCCCTTATTACGAAGGGCTTTCCACGACACACAGTCGTTACTAGTCGCATACAAAGCAGGACTCATTTTAAAAATACTCCGGATGGGATGAAAACGAACGACTGTAAGCAGGAAATAATAATCCAACACTTCAGGGAAAGGCCAAAAGTAATGCAGCCTTTAATGAAAACAAGATATAATATGCGATAGATCAGTAGTCTTAAAGTGAAGATTTGGTCAGCATAAAATTGCTGTATCGGCACTTAAGGAAGACCACCTACATTTTATATCTGAGATGAATTTTGCATTGTTTTCCAAAACTTATCTGTACAAAAAAATTTAGGCGGTTTATCTTGGATAACTATATTATTTTTTGCATTTGTTGTTGCCATTACAGTAATAGTCACTCTCGATCCCTTTTCTGCGCCGGTTACGTGTCCCACACAAGAGTTTATATAGTGCACCTCTATGCTTTTCGGCGTTTGTGTGGCATAAAATCATTATGCATATTTTATTGCTGGATTACCAACCCCTGATATTCATGAGTATATTTGAGTGTGTATAGATGCATGTCTAAATTTAAATTTTTCGAAACAGCAGGAGGTACCCGGAACTTTGTTAATACGACCATTGGCGGCAGTGTTGAGTTCGACGCCAGGTGATGCCGACATGAAGCAATACTATGCATATTATTTTGTTGAATAGGATGCACTTCATTTCATTTTTGGGTTGGAAACTTGTTAGTTATTGATAGCGGTGAATTTTTACAACGAGAATAATATGACCTGACTTCGATGTAAAGGGTTGAAATGAGTTAATTAGTGCGACAACACCTCAGCTGTATCTGATTATGGCAAATTAGGACTCATTTCTGAGTTATACTTTTTAATTGATTTTTCCACTGAAGTGTCCTGGTGGCACGGAGCTCGCTTTTCTTCCACTGTACCAGACGTGCCAGCCACATCATCAGAATGCCTCTATCCGCTTGAACGGAGAATAGAGAGCCCCACTGTGGCTCATTCAACAGTAAATTCTAATTTTATTTCTATTAGCGCTAAGATCAGCTACAGTGAACCGAATAATAATACAAAATGGGTATCCTTTTTTAAGTCAAAAAAATTGCCAGAGTGGAATGTGTCCCTTATGAATGCCTATAAATTGGAATTGGAGCACTTGCACAGGGATTTGCTGGAGTGTTGAAATTGAAGACTTTCTTTTACCTGCACCCATTCCTTTTCCAAAGTAAAAATTCCGTCTATCCCGAAACCAATTGTGTGCGAATTTAGTGTAACGAAAGTGGGCAAGGTGCAGATTTAGGTATAACGGGGAGCATTGCAATACTTGGTGGGAACAGTTCACCTCCTATCCAAAGAATTCCTGTGTACAGTCCCGAACGGATAGTTAGCTATGCACAGCGAGATTAAATTAGCGTGGGTGATAAGACAACATTAACATCACAACCGGAACACTGCTGGGTGGATATGCCAAGGGTCACAAAACTCATGTTTTGCTTCACCTCGTATATTCACCTTGGAGGTGTATCTGCAGAGCTTGTGTAGATAAAAAGAAAGGAGCATATTGTGTTCATACAGGTCGCTGGTACAATGCTATCTCATTAAAGTACCCAGTACACTGCCTATTGCTTTGATCTGGTATATAGTATCTAGTCCTTCGTACAAAGCTAATAATCATGTTCCTAGAACTCCTAAAAATCCAACAGAATACGTTTGGCAGCAACTATTTCACTCAGACGGTGTAATATATGGCTCACTTGGTAGTAGTAACATTCAATGCAGACGTGGCATGCGCACTTAATTTTATTTCTCGCATGGTTCCCATTGTCATTGAGGTTAATGTTCTCCAAATCTGGTCACTATATCTCCTTGTTTAGGTCTTGCGCATACCGCTTCCTGGTATACAGCATATCGTTTGAGTTTACAGTCGCTGTATCGAACCCATGATTAACTTGCCTCAAAGCTACCATCCATATGTATTACCAGTATTTTGTTTACTCTGGATTGCAGTTTGAAATTCGTAGTTTACTAAAGTTCATGGCTTACCTCAACTTCAACGGTTGGTGTTGTACCACAGAGCTAGTGCAGTGTTGGTGATAAATAGTAGTTTGACCAGGTTTGACTCATGGAAGAATTCGGCTCTAGCTATCCAAATTCCTCCAGGGCTATGGGTAGACTTTATCCTGGGCAAGAGTTAATGAGCTAAATATAGTCACTCTGGTTAACCTTAGTTTATCCGTGATGTGATTCTGAACCGGTAGTTGTTTTCAATAGTTGTTTAACTACCATCCTCCATTGTGCAGCTTTCTGGATATCAGTCACATGGTCCGATAGTATTGTCATTCTCGGGTGGTTAACATCATCACCGTCCATTAACCACCAGTTTAGTTGATTATTAGGAATGCGGGAGTAATTATATTTTTATTACCTGTCAAATACACAGCTGTGGTACCGAAATAGCCAGTTGGCGTGATTATTCCGTGTTTTTAGTATGATTACCGATGTTTGTGTTACATATAAATAGTGGTGGTTTCGACATCTGAGAACCACCAGGATATTTTTGGGAAATAAAACAGGTATCATAAGCTTATTTTCGGTTGTTGATTTGACCTCGCCGCGAATTAAGTACGACAGTGTGATCCAGATCAGCCACCATGTGTTACCATATCATGGTCACTGCAACTTCCGACAGGACACAACCACTCACCAGACTAAAAATAGGGAGCAAAGGAAACCACGGCAAAGGTTCACCTCTACATAGAACGCCTGGTTTTTCACCGTAATTAGAAGACGAATTATTTTTCAAAGAATCTGTATAGTTGATGCGATTGGTACAGAGAGAGAAAGAGGAGGTACTCGAAGTGGTTTTTCCTAGATTTATCGGGGGTACTATTTTAGGAAATGGGAAACGTTCATGGCATGCGTATGAAATCTGTAGGCCTAAACGACTAAGCTGTCAGAAAATATGGCATATCTAAGTAGTTGCAGCAAATTGAGTAGCAAGGGTGACTTCTTGTCAACACTATACCACTTCAGTGAAATGATGTACCCACTAAACTGTAAGCAAAAGAGTTTCCAAAGGGAGATATTTAACTCTGGCGGAGTTTTTACTATAACATCTAAAAAAACATTGCTCACCTTGAGTTGGACTCACCTTTGTGCTGTGGTACCGCGGAGCTAGCGCGGTATTAGTGATTAGGTTTTAGCTTGATCAGGTTCGACTCGTGGAGGAATTTGGCTCTAGCTATCAAATTCCTCCGAGGCTATCAGTAGGCCCAACCACGAGTAAAGATCACTAAGCTAAATATAGCCGGCCTAATCCGTTTGGTGTTAGCGGCGGTGTGATTCCGAATGGTTAGTTGATAACTATCAGTGGTTGATCAACTAACGCTTTCTTCAGTACGGCTTTTCGGATATCAACCGCATCGTGCATCAGTATTGTTATTCGGGGATAACTAACGTCTTTCCTTGACATTAACCATCAGTTAGTTTCCAGGATCGATATTGGTGGAACGATATTTTTATTAATCAGTGATTTGATTGTTATTGTATCAGAATAACCAGACGAGGTGGTTATTCCGTGTTATTAGGTGTTTCCTGTTGTTGTGCTCGAATATAAATAGCGGTGGTTTTGACATCTCGGAACCACCAGGATTTTTTGGAATAAACTTTTGGTCTTAAGCTTAATTTTGACTTGTCGATTTGACCGCGCCGCGAATTAAGTACGACAGTGCTGTAATACACACATTTCCCATTGGCTTGTACTCAGCGGGAAAACCACTTTCATTCAACTTATTATCACCCTCATATTTTGGGGTTATTTATCCAAAAGTGCTAGTACCTATTTCTCTATAATAAGCGACTTTCCTCCCTAATTCCATCCCGAGACCATCACACTCACACAAGGAAAATAGGAAAAGGCAGAATGTGCCTTGATTGAGCATTGTATAGGCAGACTATCCACCGAGGTAGGCCGTTGCATGTAGACAATTTATTTCAACTATACCATGGTTAATGGTTAGTATTACACAGCGGGCTGCATCAATTTACTAACTAGTGCGTGGAGAAATATGGTATCACTAGTGCAATCACGCTGGTGAAGGGTAAGTATTCTTTGCTTATCAAGCTTCAATGGTGCAATATTTATAACATGTTATAACAAGGACACCACTCCTTTGGTGTAAAGACGGTTGCTATATCTTGGAAATCCGCCACTTCCATGGTAATTCATTTTGCCGGGCAAAAACTGGACCTGGGTGCTGGTTTTGGTTACTGATTTGAAAGTACTGTTTATTGCTGAAAATTGTGGAGATCAGGTCTAAATTTGGAACTGGGAAAAAATAAAGTTACCAGTCTACGTTGACGTCGGTGAACCTGCTGACTATGGCTTGGCCACTCGCCCAGTTTCGGTTTGCACTGGGTTTTTTCTTTTGGTCTTGTTGTCAGCAACATTATAAATGGACAGAGTTAAATAGGCTAGGACGAAGTAATTTTGTGCTGAAATAATTCTCACCTTTATTCTCCCATGGCTGTTAAATAATTTGGTTACGACTGCTCAAGCAAACTCTTTTCTACAAACTACATTACACATATACTTTTATCGAACTAATCCAATTCCGACACTCACCCGTGCAACATGCCGCTATTGAACAGTGCCACGGGAACACTGGGCATAGGCGATGTTCACCGGTACGTTTTACGAGTAGATGTAAGCCAATTGGCCGCCGACTATGTGCCCCTGTCGATTGTCGTGTGCAATACCAGCCCTTTTTATCGCAACTTGGCGGTGACCCAGGGCCCATTTGCTTTGTCGGCGACGGTGGAAAAACGGCGAGGGTGTGGGTTTGCTACGCCGTACTCGTCACTTTCGGTTACTTCCTTGCCCACCAGTACGAGTACTGCGGGGACTGGGCCAGGGTACTCGAGGGATAGGGAACAGTTGGCTGAGTCCCTCGGTTTACCATCACTGTTACCGAGTACCCACCATTCGGCGGCGGAACATGAGGTATTGGATGGTCATTCTACTACGTTATCACCCGATCAACACCTAGGAAAACGACGGCGGCGTAGGTCTAGTCATTCCTCGCAGGCCGATATTTTTACACAGTCAGAGTCGGAATATACCACCGGCACTTCCATGTTCATCTTGTGCGGTCAAGATTGGCGTTCCAAATTTCATCTATACAAAGCTCGTGAAACGGAAGCCGTCTTTGACCTGGAAATCATCAGTGAAATAAATCATTTGGACCATCGGGTGTCGTACAAAGTGTTGGTACTGGCCGGTAAAGTATCGCCCACCGGGAAATCCGCCGTGTACCCACTGGGTACGTCTTCCTCGAATACCCAAAGGTCCCACGAATCCTTCTTTTCACAACCACATCCCGCTACTTCATCACTCACTGCAAAAGTTGGTAACATATGGTCCAGGGTAACCAATGAACAACGTACTACTGACACAAGTCAGTGGACCATTCCCCAACTTCGCATATCCTCAGAAGTGCAAAGCAATCCCGCAGTCGCCGCCCATCCCGCCTCGTTATCTAACGGAGATCTGCAAAGTTCACATACTTTGTCCGCTGGTTTGTGTTCATCCCCGGTGAATAAAATACGAGCCGGCCGTCGATTTAGTGATCCGGAGTGTGTACCCGTCACTTTACCAATAACGTCGACTCTATCCCAGGGTGATGCTTGTTGCCAGCCTACCGACCAGAAACTCGGCGACATCTTGACCGAGCTGCATCTCACAGAAACTAGCCCGCAAGTGTTTGGCGACACATGTTGGACCGACCATCCCACCCAGTGGACGGACATTGGTAGTTTACACCTGGTAGTTCTATCGCATGGGTTGATGGGTTCCCGATTGGACGAATTGTATATTCGGGAAAGTATCCAGCGAGCTGGGATAGCCACCGAGTCCAAAAAACAACATAGACACGAGGGTCATTCCGGTATATCATCTCCATCTACCCATGACCGAGACGAACCACCTTCGTCCAATGCCAGTGCAATGGACGAGTCGAACCACCAGCGTCGAGTAGTTGTACTGTCCTCCAAGGTAAACCATGGACGCACGCATGAGGGAATTGACACCAATGGCCAACGTTTGGCAGAAGAAATCTTAGAGGCGGTGCAGTGGCAACACAATGTGGAGTATTACCAGCGACTGGCTAAACAGATTACCCGGGAAAACTCTAATTATCATCTACACGCTGGATGGACCGATAAAGTCTCCTTGGAGCAGGGGACCACTACTTCAACGACTACAACTACTTCCATTTTCGATGACCAAGAACGTGGGGACACTGATAAAGTGCATCCTAAACCATCTGCTACCTGGCAAGACAAGGTCCTCCGAAACCGTCACCGCATTAGCCTGGTGGGCCACTCCCTAGGCGGATTGATCAATCTCAATGCTTTACACCATCTCAACCGGTTAACCTCGGGATTGTTCTTTGTTGTGTTTGAGCCCGTGCATTTCGTTACCTTGGCTACCCCATTCCTGGGGATTGGTGAAAACTTTAGCATGATCGGTCAAGCGTGCCACTGGGGGGCCATGGGTCAAACTGGCAAGGAATTGGCCTATCTTCACAAACATCATCCCAAGGCTTCATTAATTAACTCAAATGACCCATTAGCCTTGGCTTCGGCCAGCAGTAGTGAGCTACTCGAACCCTTTAGGCCGCACTTGACGCAATCGGGTATGTCTGGTCTAGTCGAGGCACAGGATTCCACCGAGCCTAAACATTCACAACCCCTTTTGTCACGGTTGGCACGCTGGTCTGTATGGCCTAAATCAGGCATAGCTTCCTCATCTACCGAACCCGATTCTAGCTCAACTCCGGAACCACTGCGCGACGATATACTCTTGAGAATGGGTCACTACCACAAACCTTATTTACAGTTGTTGTGTCGGTTTGCCCATCGGACGGCTTACGCCAATGTCGACAATGATATATCAGTGGGATTTTATACCGCTAGTCTTTTGTATTCCAATTTCGATCGTGATGAATTTTTGAAAAAGGTTGGTCAGTCCACCCTGAAAAAATTACAACGAGGGTCTAAATTGTTGTGGCGACGTACCGTTCGAAGTCAACGGTCTCTCCTGCATCCGGTTGATGAAGAGCAGGAAGGAATGAGTAGGTGGGAGGATAACCTATCGGCCTTGTCATTATCTTCCCCCTCATACTCCCCTGAGCTTCCCGCCCAGCCAGTATCAACAGAGGAGGGCGGATCTTGGTCCTTGTGGCATGATGGATACCAGTACTTTCGCAAGTTCGTTTCGAACCCTATCAGTGCCATGTCGTCTGCACAGGACCTGCAGAATCTGGAAACCACTTCGCCAAGCCGTACCCCGGTGTCCGAACTAGCTACAGAATCCTTAATACATACCCTGTCGTCCACACCTCTGGAGAACACCCCACCTACCGCAGTAGCGACCACTGATACTAGTGCCGATATTAATCCCGCCACGCGCCCCACCATTCCGGTGATTGTTCACGACGAAACCATAGCCGATGGTCACAAAGATGGCATAACGCGCTTACTGACCCCGTCAAACTCACGTTATCGCCGGGTGCAACCACCCTGGATCACGGAACTGGCCGTGGGATTCCACATGCAGGATTTATCGTGGCGTAAAGTACATGTGTATTTTCCTACCGATGCTCATAATTTCATTGTGAGTCGACGTCGCTATCATCAGCATAAGGGTCAAGCCGTTGTGGACCATCTCGTCAAAAACCACCCTTTTACTTGACACTGTGGATAGGTGTCGAGTGCATATTTATTAATTTACTGAGAAAATTTCGCAATTGTATTGTACGATGGAATGGGACTGTACTATGTTTTTCTTACATGTTGGGCCAGCAGGACAAAGTAGAGTAAAGAAATGATTCCGGACAAAGAATAGCACATACTGGTCATTCAGTTGATCTACTGCGAGCGTATCCCAGTCAACAGAAAAGAATGAGGAAATTTATTGACAAAATTGGAAAGTGAACCACTCACACAGGATAAAAGCACTCCAAAAATAGCCTATCCAGGATTACATGAGCAATTGCCCCTTGGTATTTCTGGACATATGAAACGCCGAAGGCAATTGTTCCGAATCATCTTGCATCGACCAGGGGCGATGGCGAGGTCGTGCTACAGCTAAATTCTTATCCAATGCCACGGCGGTATTTTTCGGGGGCCATTCTAAAGAATAAAGAGGGGTAGAAGTGAAGGGCTGTGAGTACTCCAGAAGTCCAGGACCACATGTAAAACTTGGATGGGATGCGGACACACCTGGGGAAGAATGCAATAAAGAATTTCCCGCCGAATGTGGCATTTCCTTAGGTTCAAAGTGGGTGGCAAAGGTGTCAGAAACAGCCCGTTGGTGGGAAATACCCACGAGGGGAGACGCAGAAGTCCAAGCAGAGGTGGGAGTCCAACCGGCATCAAACGACGCATTCGGAATCAACATTGAACGTGGACGACCAGCGGGAACGGATGAAAATCCCGGAGGGGGCCGTTGGAATGAACGCTGAGTCTTTAAAAAATCCAGGCTGACTTTCCAGTGTGGGTTAAAAGGGGAAAACCACTGACGACGTAAACGAGGACTATCCGGTTTTAACTTGGACATAGTGTTGTTACGAGGACGACGGATAGGGCCAGGGCGATTCGGAGTTAACGCAATCGGGGATAGATTCTCAGGGGAAAGTTGGGGCGAGGATTCAGCTAAAAGGGT
>JANBPY010000072.1:0-20036 GCA_027577015.1 Dispira parvispora
TACCATTATTAGCAACGCTGGACGGAAACAAGCATTTTTATCTCCCCCTTTTTCCAATCAAAGAGATGTGATGTTGTTGGTACCCAACTATTGTAGGCTGAAGCTGTATGATGGAGGTACTTTATTCCCAAATTAACCACTTGACTGTGAATGTCTTGTACCTACCCCCGGTTCCTATTGGAACCTGATAACTTGGTATATACTTTTCTTATTAATCTTGCACACGGTTCTTGGCTATTGTTAAAGGAAATGGTAATCAGAAACCAATGGCAAATTTCGGGATTTTCTACTGTCCGAGGGATACTACACATAGTGTAGGGCCACCTTCTTAGTGCCTATTTCAATGTAACATGGTGCACCACATCTGACCGCACCATACCTGTAAATCACGTCCACTTATATTGAAAGATCACCATTGCTCACTTTTTTTCCAATGCATAGGCAGCTAATTCATCACAAGATCATGGGATTCGTAATCAATAAGCACAACACCAAGGAATACCCACCTGATGAAGTTTCTGTACTGTATATATTAGGAACTGTCAACATGAGCAGCCATTGCATAATAAATACCCGTCTGTTTTACCATTCATTCATTTTATGAATCTCATTTACAATTCCAATACAAAAGTGTGGTAGGACCTTTACGTGAACCTTAATAGAGTATCCGTATGCTTTTTGACCCTCTATCCATTTTGGTCTCGTGGCTACTTTGTCAGAAAACAAGCCAACGATTTTTGTTATCAGTACGAATTATTACATTGGTTAGTTATGGCTACAGCAATATGCATAAAGCCCTCATCATCTTTAGAGGCTTGTTCAGGGGTAGATGTTATTACAAAGTTACCAGTTACCACTGTTATTATTCTTTGTTTACCAGTACTGATGTAACATGCGCAAGACCCAAGGAGGGGTTCGTTTCCCAAGCGTTTGTCACCGGATTATGTCCACAAAGTAAAGGATAAAATGAATTGCACGTGAAGGTCTGATAAATGACACCTCGCCTTCATTTTTTTGTTATTATTCGGCCTGGCGTGGTGATTAGCATGTGTCCATAGCATTGGACGATCCCTTTTGTTATGGTTGGGGTTTATGAATTGGCTTTTTTTTTGCTGGCTACCTTTGATAATACGTTTTTGGTTTTTACCATTTTCTCTTCGGTACAAACAGTGTAACGTCGTTCAGTTTGCCACTTTTGACCATGTCAGTCGCCACACCACGTACGCTCTATAAGCAGTTATTGGACGCTTGGGTTTCCCACCCTTCTAAAATAGGAACAGGTCTCCCCGGAGGAGCATTTACCCAAGTTGTTCTGAATAGGTAGGTAGGCTACCCATTAAAAGGATAGATAGATGGGAGGGATTGGTTTCTAAAGTGGTTATGTCAAGTGCTAGCAAGTAGTCCGCTTCTATGCTTTTCGTTTTTTCCCACTGTAGACGTTCAGAAACGCTTTTTTATGTAAATGGTGACTAATATTGCGTTGCGTATGGACATTCCATTACTAGACTGGGCCCATGGCGGCGTAACCGTGCATTTTTAGCCCGACTATTCAGCAGTCCCTCTGCTCGCTTTTTATTGTTCAGCGAGGGAAAACTCTGGTCTTTTGCAGACCATAGTACGCATTTGCCGGTGTTCCACTCGGAAGACATTCTGGCACTGTTCGATAACCCATTTTCCGGGGACCAGGATACTACGTTGGAAACGCCGAGCTCCCGACGGCCCCTTCCTGTGGACTGGATACTCCTAGGTGCGCAACTGAACCATAGCACTACTGAATCTTCAAGTGTCGACGATGTCCTACAGCATCCAGTTTATTGGGCAGCGGATATCACACATTTGACCACTGGAAAAGATGATAATACATCTCGTTGTCGTCGCCTTTTGGATGAATTCATGGAGCACTACCAGCGGAAGCTCAAGTCTCTGCGTTCGGTAGTGTTTGCTTTGGAAAAGGTACACCAATCCATTTTGGCCCAGGGGGTAGCTATGGTCGATTGGAACTACCGCCATCCGTACTGTTCAGGATGTGGGCAACCTACCGTGTCTACTGAAGCAGGGTACAAGCGTAAATGTATTCCTAAAGCGCAGGAGGGTTACACTGAACGGAGCGTATCAACCCCCTGCCTCAATAGTCGAGGGATCCATAATTCTGCTTACCCACGCACCGACCCTGTCATTATCGTAGGCGTGGTATCCCCGGATGGTTCACGGATACTTTTGGGTCGGAAAAGCGACTTTCCGGCGGGCTGGTATAGTTGTATTGCTGGCTTTGTCGAACCAGGGGAGACGTTAGAAGCCGCTGTTCGGCGGGAAGTGGCTGAAGAAACTGGTGTGGAGTTAGGTTCGTCGACGTATTACGCCAGTCAACCCTGGCCTTTCCCCAATAGTTTGATGTTGGGGTTTCTTGGTCACGCTACGACAGAATCGATATCGCTGGTGGATAACGAACTACAAGGTAAGCAACTGATCCCTGGGGGTCAGAATGTGGATGACAAATCTATCAGATGGTATCATCAGCGCTTGTCGTTTCTTCTGCGAAAATGGCAATGGAGTGATAATTAGATTTCATAAAACTCCAATGGAGGATGGATATATCGGCAATAGTTTCGGTGCTTGATTTACTCAATTTCGACTAATCTGAGCTGTGTTGTACTTGAATTTTTTTTTACCTTGTTTTTTTTTTGAGGACTGATAGATGCTCGTTGGTTCACCCGCGACCAAGTTCGTGAAGCCCTAGCGCATCCATCAGTCATGGAGAGGCCTGGTATTAAGACTTTACCCACAGGAGTCAACTCCGTCGAGTCAGCCACCCTTTTGTTGCCTCCGGCGGAAAGCATTGCACACCAATTGATTCGTTTTTGGGCAATAGACCTTGCTGATTAAATCAACTCCTGAATCTTTACGGTTCAAAGGTTTTTTTGAACAGATATTGATGTACATTTTCACAATGTAGTCATTTCGGACTATATTTTTTTCATATGTGGACCAGCCAATGCGTGGGGGGGGGGTTATTCTAATATAAGGCAATGATTTACTCGTCTAAGGACATATCAGTATTGGAAGGGCTAGCAATGTGCTACTACGTTAATTTATGATAGGCTGGCCGAGTGACATGACGATTATCCGTTAGCAGATATGACAACTTGAGTTTGCAAAGTCTTGTAACAACTCCGTATGCACCGTTGACTATACCCTGTAAGCCACCGGTCACGAAAGGGGTTGATTTAACTGCCCCCTATTCCTTTTTTTCATAAAGTGGGCTGAGGTGATTAAGTGATTTTACTGATGAACGTCTAAACCAGGGTATTGAAAGGGGAAGTACCCCTGCGGGGGGAAGGGGAAGCCTAACTATATTCGAGCTGCATTCTTGGAAAATTACAGCTAGATTAACACCCACCAATACACCCTTCACTCGACGCCACCTCATGGCATGCGTTTCCAGGAAACTCTGCGGCTGGCATGTCATAGTGGCAGGCGGCTTGAGGGTTAGTCGGTTAAGATGCACATGCCGTACAAGGTGCGTCAGAGGTGCATCAGTGGTGAGTAAACGACTGAAGCTATAGGTCCGTTCACAGGACATGGGCTGTGTATTTCCCATTTTAATGCCTTTGATTATAATGCATGACGTGGGCCCTTCATTGTTACCGTATTTAAAAAAAAATAAAGGGAGAAGAAGAGTTTCAACGGCCATGGATATAAAAGAGATGACCTGGCTGATTTGATGAGATTGGCCGAACTCTGTCTGCCTTTATTCTTGTATTGCCATTTTTTAAGGAAGAGCATACCAATATATTGTTCTAGTTTCTTTTTGCACTGCTTTATGGGTTATCACGAGCTTCGGACCCCAAAATACTGCAAAGATTTATTGTATTACTTTTTAAACTCCGCTGTTGCTTTTGTTATAATTTTCCAATAGGGATACTGCACCGTCTCTCAGCCAGTAAACGAAGCAGTCTTAGTAGTTCTTTCTGCGCCCGCTATTTCAAAGTGCTAATTTACTCCAAAGTTGGTTGACGGGTGGAAAGCAACCGGTTCCTATAAATAGCCACCGATACCCAAAGGTCTGGGTACTAAGAACAAAGTGCCTCCGAGACCTGGCTTTGAACAAGTCATTGTTACTGCTTAAATTCGACCCTGAAGTGGTGACCACAATCCACTGGACAAGGCTTTTCCCAGGTTGACTTTGCTTGACTAGTGCCACACCTCACTTACTGCCCTTTATTTGTGTATACTTTCTCCCCCTTGGTTGAGTTGGTTCAAGTACCATTCTCTTGGCTCTGTGCTCCTTCCGACCCCTTTTCCTTGTTTTTTTTCGCGTTAGCTACTAGTCCCGTTATTCCTTTGCTGTAGAATTCCTCCCCCCTACGAGTTACCGTTGAAACAGTAACTCCTTCTTTATTTTTGGGCGAATCTTCTCATCCTATTGGCAAACGTTCACTTTGTAAGTTGGCGGGGCCCACTGCACCCGGTCGATTTCCTTGCCAAGGGACAAACTCGACTATTACCCTTGTAAATTCCGTTACGGACCAAATCACACCATGAACCGCACTTCTATTACTTTACAACGAGTGCCACGGTGGTTGCGGTATTCGGTGGGAGATAATTGCCAGACGATACGCACGGAACCAGAGGAACCCTCAACTCCGACAACCGAGTCGGACCAGGCCATTGGAACGTGCATGTGTTGCGATAGTAAACTACGGTATCCACAGGCTTCGTCGTGCTTTCGGTGTACGGTGTGTGACACCATTAATGATTTGATTGAATATGACGAAACTGCTTCGGAAAGTCGGCGTCGGCGACCATTGACATTGGACCGGCTCCGTTCGGCTATCCACGCCGTACGTAAAAGCAAACTGTCCGTGATGCAGTTGGAACGGTTGATTTCGGAAACCTTTTCCCAGTGGGACCGTCTCAATAACAGTTTTAGCGATGGGCTGCGTACGTCTACTGACCATCCTGGAGTGGCTCTGGACGACGTACGGGAGGCGTACCGTTTGTTACTCGGTTTATCTCCGGGATGCGTTCGGACCTTGATGGGGGCCACCGAACGGCTACTAAAACGGCCCTGTCGTCGGTTGCGTCGCAAGGACGATCTGCGGTTTTTGTTGATTATTTTGGAAAACCCCTTGTTGGGCCAACACAATTTCCCCCAAGAAACAGAGTACCATCACCAGATCATCAAACGATTGCTAGGCATTCTTTCCTGCCTCGACAATTCTCTCCATAATTATCTGGTGCACTGGTTTTCACGATTGGCGATGCCTCTGTTCCGGGCTCGGGTGGAACTCGTCAACCATTTTATTACTTTTCGGTTGGCCAAATACCGCAAGCGCCACCCTTCCCCTTCCGCCTGGACTAACATTCCCTACGAGTCAGACTGGTCTTTTAAATCCGCTGCTCGCGTCATGTCATTGCTGTTTGCCGCAAATAATATGAGTCGGGAGAGGATACCCATTTCCGAGTTTTACAATTCCATGGTGGATTTCGTTGATTTACCGGCAGATTACGACGCTTGGCAACAACGTACCGCTAAATTTGCATTTTGCCAGTATCCTTCGTTAATCAGCATGAGCGCCAAACTCCGTATTATGCGGCTAGACGCCCGTCGACAAATGGAGTCAAAGGTCAAGGAAGCGCTGCTCACCACCATTCTCAAGAAACGCCTGATCGAACCCTACCTTACTTTGAACGTACGCCGAGATTGCATTGTGGAGGATTCGCTAAACCAGTTAGCCTCCCATGAAACGGATTTGAAAAAGAAGTTACGTGTCCAATTCATCGGAGAAGCTGGTATTGACGCAGGCGGATTAACCAAGGAATGGTTTATGCTGTTATTGCGGGATTTGTTTAATCCGCTCAACGGTATGTTTACCCTAGACGAAGAATCCCAAATGTTTTGGTTTAACCCGGCTAGTTTCGAGACCAGCGACCAATACTTTTTGGTTGGCGTCATCTTTGGGTTGGCCATTTATAATTCTACCATTTTGGATGTGCATTTCCCGCTGGCCTGTTATAAAAAGTTACTGGATTGCAAAGTGGGCCTGCGGGACTTGACGGAACTACGGCCATCGCTGGGCCGGGGACTGCGGCAACTACTCGACTACCATGGTGATGACGTAGAAGATATATTCGGACTAACGTTCGCAATAGACCGCGAGACCTTTGGCCAGCAGCGCACGGTGCCCCTGGTCCCCAATGGAGAAAATATCCCCGTTACACGGGCTAACCGGGCCAAGTACGTGAGTCGGTACATCCATTATACGCTCAATGAATCCATTGCCCGTCAGTTTGACCCATTTCGACGGGGATTCTATTTCGTTTGCGGGGGAAATGCTCTATCACTATTCCAACCCCGAGAAATTGAAGTGTTGGTCCGGGGTAGTTCCGAATGTATCCATATTGACCAGTTGAAATCGGTAACAGAATATCAAGGGTTTCACCCCGAGGAACCAATTATTCAGTACCTATGGGATCTCCTGGCGTCGTGGGATAGTGGGCAGCAGAAAAAGTTTTTGGCCTTTGTTACGGGTTGTGACCGTATTCCGGCGCTAGGTACCTGTGAAATGATGTTTAAAATTGTACGATTAGGGGGCGACTGCGAACGGTTTCCTATTGCCCATACTTGCTTTAACCAGTTGGGACTATTTGAGTATTCGTCACCACAGAAATTGAAAGAGAAGCTAACTCGGGCAATCCATGAGAGCGAAGGCTTTTGGTTAAAATAGGAATACCATTAGCTGCATGTGGTGGTTTCTGCGTTTATATAATTTGTAATGCACTTTGTTGCCAAATAGCTGCTATGACCATGTAAAGATAGAACGGACGATAGCTGATGACTTTGTAGGGATACCATGCTTTGATGTAACGTTTATGCTCTATGTAATATTATACTAGCCACATTAATAGAACCAAATTTTTTGATATTTACGGGCGATTAAAACATCGTGCGCAAGATTCTATTATGTATTTACTTATATCCCAACCTAAATTGGTAGCACATTTCCCAAGTTAAGCATGTACAGTGTATATATCTTTTTTTCAATGGAGGTAGCCAGACACACCCTTTGTAGGTCTATTATATTGGATACCGGATTAGGACTCCCATGTTGGTTTTCCTGACTCCTGTCCGAAATGGTATATGCCATTTGTCATCCGACCAACACATTTGGTAATTTTAGTATTATCTTTCAAAATGAAAGATATCCAATGTGCAATGCGAGGCAAGATTACGGTGAAGGCGGCTTAGATGGACCCAGCGGTGGTCGTGTCAAGATGCGAACTGCGTTCTTGGACCGTAGATAGCTGATACCGGAAAGAATGGTGGTGGTGGCCACTGTATACTGCAATACAGTGAGTGGAACGGTGTTGGTTATCTCTAATAGAGGTGCACCTAGTGACGCTAGCATTAGCCCCAACTGCAACATGGTGTTAACTTTGCTGATGGTGGTAGGGTGAACTTCCGCTGAAGGTAGGGAGAAATCAAAGTAGCGACTCAAAGTTTTAGGCGGAGGTAACGAAATATACCGATAGTAAAATGCCGCCAGCACCAGCCCCCCATCTCGGAGGAGGATAATCGAGGCGAGCCACCACGGTAGTAAGTGACTCATGGCGAGGGATACGGTGAGGACAGTCATCAAGGCCTTGTCAGCGGCCGGATCCAAAATGGAACCCACGACCGATTTCATATTAAACCGTCGGGCGATAAAGCCATCGAGGGCGTCAGTCAATCCGAAAAGAGCGCAGCCAAGGATAGCCGGACCGTACTGATGGTTTACGACCAGGTACCCGATAAAGGGGGAGGCTACTAACCGGGTGAACGTGAGAAGGTTGGGAAGGGTGTAAATATTTTCCTTGGGCACTGGGAGGTCCTTAATAGTGCGGAGGAGCTTTTGGGCACGTTGTTTGGTTTTCTGAAAAGGTGGAGGTTTGGGCGGGTGCGAGTTTGTTGAGTAGACCGCTGCTGCGGTGGTCCAGCCACAAATCACTAGACCGATATTGTTGGGCTGGGTTGTTATCACTGGGAAACCACTTTTACCGGTTGATATAGGCCAACTCATTGGTTTGCGTACACCATTTGACCATGACGAATTCACCGCATGCCTATTGGCTGTGAGCAGCGTAGGGGACGGTTGGGACGAATGGTGACTATGGCGGTGAGCGCATGCAGAAGAGGTGGTAGGCGAAAGTCGACCCGTTAACGAACCGTGCCAACGACAAGCAATTGTTGGCCAACTACGACATGGCCTGGACCACCGTAGATAATGGCTTCGAAGAATATACGAGGCCATGGAAAAAATAAAAGTGGATCTTGCTACCGAAACTGGTGCATAAACAATATCTTTGGAATGCAGAAATTGGTACGCTGTCGATAGGGTCGCACAAGGGAAACAATGGATAATTATTAATCTGGAAAAGAGGCTAGTGTCCGGAATGCGTTCGACAACTGGAAAACGAAGAAAAGTAGAACGATTAAAGAGGGGGATTCGCCGGTTGATAAAGAGTGGTCAACGTCACCCTTTGGACAAAAATATTTCTAGTTGGCTCAAATGCTGCTCATTCATTCTGTTGACCAGTACAATACGCAGGATAAACACTCTAGTAAGGAGTCGGCCGCTATATTTTTTTTCATTTCGATTCGCACGTACCCTCACCAATCCTCAATTCTACTCTACTCGCTAAAAGCACCGTAACGAAAACATTTACAAAGGAATTCTTGCAAGAGATTTTTTATTGTACCTTACCATGCGTACTTTCATAGTTTCTTCGTGACTCCATTTGCTTTCCTAGGCATGCGACCCTTTTGTCATTCCAAATGGGTACGGCTCCACCGTGATTTGACTGGGCTAACCCTTACTGCGGTGAGACAGCGATACCCCTTTGGTCTTGGACGTCCACTGGTTCGTTCCTGGACTGTCTCAAACTTAGCAGGGACCAGGCCGAGATGTTTGACTACAGTCACTCAAGAAAACGAGTCTTCCACCCTTGCAGTACCTGAGCCAACGTCAGACCATCCAGCCAACCCAACGTTACGACCGTACCAACAGGAATGTATCCAACAGTGTTTGGCCCACCTAAAACGGGGAATTCGTCGCCAGGCCGTATCACTGCCGGTAGGTAGCGGTAAAACTGTAGTATTCGCCAATTTAATCACCCAGATCCCGGAACCCACTCCAGGAGCCAACAAAACTCTAGTGCTGGCCCACCGTGAAGAATTACTACACCAGGCCTGTCGTCAAATATCTCGCTTCGCCCCTCAGCTGAGTGTGGATTTAGAACAAGGCCGGCACCGCGCAGCACCCTCAGCGGATGTGGTCGTGGCCAGCGTTATGACGTTGGGCCGGGCCAATAGTCTTCGTCTTCAACGGTTCGACCCGAGCCGTTTCAAATGTATTATCATCGACGAAGCCCATCACATCGCTGCCGCCAGCTACCAGCGAGTATTACAGTATTTCGACGCCGACACTCCCCAGACTTCGGTGGTAGTGTGGGGTTGTTCGGCCACTCTCCAGCGTCACGACCGGAAAAGTCTCGCGGTGGCTTTTGACTATATCACTTACCACCGGGATTTCTTGACCATGATCCAGGAAAAGTGGCTATGCGATTTAAAAGTCACCGAGGTACGCACCAATACGGATTTAACCAAGCTTCGTACGGTGGATGGTGATTTCGCGGTTGCCCAACTCGCCACCCGGGTCAACACTGACGTGCGCAACACCATGATTGTGCGCGCTTGGAAGAAATTAGCCACGGATCGTCGATCTACCCTCGTATTCGCGGTAGACGTAGCCCACGTCACAACGCTCTACCGTGAGTTCCAGCGGTATGGAGTGAGCGTCGAAATGATCACTGGCAGCACCCGACCCGAAGATCGCTACGACATTTTGCAGAGGTTTCGAGAACATCAGTTTTCCGTGTTGGTCAACTGTGCTATACTTACCGAAGGGACAGATATCCCCAATATCGACTGCGTTGTGATGGCCCGTCCGACTCGCAGTTCAGTGCTCTACCAGCAGATGGTGGGGCGTGGACTACGGTTGTCACCAGGAAAGAGCGAGTGTTTGGTGATCGATTTTGTGGATTCCTTACGATCTGGAGCTACAGTATTGACGGCGCCCACGTTGACTGGGCTAGCCCCAGACACTACGCTGGATGGGGATACGTTAAGCGATGATACGCCATTGCCCTCAGTCAGTACCCCTGGGTTACTTGATCAGTCCAGTGCGAATCAGCTGGGGGAGGAAAGTGATGACGCTGTTAATGGCCAAGATAGCTTACCTCTGGAGGTGCTATTCACCCATCACCTAAACCCGTTCTATGTGAACGACCCCAACTCTAATGACGTCCCTATACATCGCACCAGTGGGGTAGCCTGGGTATTCGTCAAAAAGGGACTTTACGCGGCCTGCATAAAACCATCCAGTTATAACTTTGTCAAACAGCAAGACGACGGCAAATGGGAAGCGTTTCACCGTCGGCAGCTCAATACGGTCAACCCCCAAAATCGTGCTAAAAGGCGCTACTTTTGGGCCCCCCAGGAAACCTTGGCCTCCAACTTGGACACCCTTGCCGATGCCATTCGCTGTAGTGACATATGGATTCAAAAAAAGTACGGCATGTGGGCCACTCGACAGCGTTTCCAGGTTTGGCGACGGAATCCGGCTTCTGAAGCTCAAGTGGAAGCGCTACGCAAGTTTAAATTGGAAATCACCTCTGAAGTACAAGCCAAATTAACCAAAGGAATGGCGGGTGACCTTTTGTTAACATTGAAACTAGGCGCTGGTAAAGGGGGCCGAAATTTCCTCCGGTCTATTATGAGTCCTAAATCAGCAGCAGCAGAAAAGGAGAGAACCCGAGTGACAACGAAATCAGCTCGGCTGGCACCGTTGACTGTTGGCCCTGTGGTAGAGGTGGAGACCATCTAAACAAGCACGTCATTGCTTGCTAGTTATTATGGCATGTATTTTTCTCTTTTTTTTGAATAATTTCAACTATTCGCTTGGGTTATCCGTGACGCTCTTTGCGTTGTCATATTGTATTATCAACTAGAAGTGGTCTATTAATAGTTGGTAAGTGACGTAACCCCTGGTAACCGATGGATAAATATGGCAGCATACGCATTACCGGATGGTGTACTCTTTTGTGTTTCTCCGGATAAATAATCAACCCACTTTGCATGACTGGTAGATGATATGAAAGGGGGGGGAGTGAATAAAATTCATGTGTTAAAAGAATCAAGGTCTGGTGGACAGCATACTTTTGTGGGGGTGACATTCCTGCCGTTGGACAGCTGGGCAAGGGGGGGCATACTGGATATTTTACCAGAGTCAGGTGAAACATATCCTAGGAAATCACCCGCTAACTACTGTAGCAAGTAAGCCACCATAAACAAGTACGGCTGATGGAAACCTAACCTGGGCAACAGGATGAAAAAATGACCGAGATTGACCCCTCTATCGCTCAAGAATATGCATTCGACCCGTCCGTCTCCCTGGCACATTACCCAACTAATGCATCGATAGTAAATGTTCTGAATTTTTCTTTTATACCTGCACAAAGACGTCATTCAACTCTTTGGTTTCACCGATTGCCTAGTGCTACTAAAAGGACGTGAATAACGTAGTGTATACGGTCAGTCACTATACCTTAACTATCACTCCGTCCGTATCGACAGGCTTGTTGCTGCAAGAATTCACTTTGTTCAATACATTGATGAGAAAAACTGTGGGGAGCTACTAGGCAAGTATAGTAAGCCACCATTTTAATATGCAGCACTCAAGATGCCGAGATAGTGACTTTTTGAAATTGTAAAAACCTACTGGATGTGGATGGTAGCATTGGGGAAGATTCACTGATTATGTACGAGCTTACCATAAGGGACTGTATTACTCCTTTTAAAGCAACACTCTGTAGTCAATGTCATTCTCAAAGAGTTATATACAACAGCGTCAATAAGGATACCCTGGATGTATGTCGAGGAACACATAAGTATGTGCTCGTTCTGACTTAACGGTCTGTCCATTCCCATCCATATGATTCTATTACCATCTCCCATAACAGACCTGATTTGGCCTGATGACCCGGATAAAGTGGAGAAGTAAAAAAAGAAATGCTTTTTAATGTGCGAAAATTACCAACAAATCAGCCGGGTTCACATATCCCCACCCTTGGAATAGTTACACAGTGTGTTGTCGTTAGACATAACCGGCCTGGAAAGCTATGGACGACCCTAGTCCCTTACTGACCTTCATCGCTAGAGGACTTGCGGTTAAGCCAAGTGTTAACCTTGAGAAATAAAGCTCACTTCTAGGCTTCTTATCGTCAGGTATTCATAGAATGGTTAACCTTGCACTTGTAAACAGTGGTGTGCATATTAACACGTACTCTAATTTTAAAGGGGGGATAGCACTTTTACACCTATAAAAACGTCAAGGCTATTATTCGATATAACCATAAAAAAGGAGTGGGCGATGTAGGGTATAATCAAAAAGCTCAGCAGGTTAGCTTTTTTTTCTGAGGGGAAAGAATCGGATGCAAGAGATGGAAATGGGAGTGTGACCATCCCGACCCCGTGTCCGATGGATTGGGCTCGGCGTTGGTAACTTTGCAGAAACTATACTGCAATTCACGATGGGCCTTGCATACCGGATTTTCCGTATTCCATTTGTTTATTAAAGAAGGGGGAATACAGATACATGGGAAATGTTTCATCCCAATTTTCTATCAGTATTAGACTTTCAATGTGGTCAAGGTTAAGCAGAAGAAAAAGGAGAGACCGATGTAGAGTTTCCACAATTGGAATGGCTGTGGGGATAGAAATCGAGAGGGTTTGGTCGGCTATAAAAGCCACCTCTCCTCCTGCTGATTGAAACCGTTATTGTGCAACTGCCTGTCTTTTTTTTTACAAGCAATCATAGTGGTCTCTATTATCCGTTGGATATTGTTCGTACGCTGTGGGATTGGTAATACTGTTCGGTTGGAGGTCTGCGGTCACTCTACCAATTCGTACCTAATACTCTATCCTGCTCTCGACTTGGAATGTTCAGAGGTTAACAGATTAAGCAATAAATCCAGTTGCTCGTTTGAGGTTCTTTATACTCTGGTCCACCCGCAGTGATTTTCAGCTTTGTAGGTTTTATTATCCATTTCATAAACGTTTATATTCTTTTTATCGGTGTGTCCCAGTGGACAACTTGGAAAAGTAAGTACCAATGCTACGATAGAGCCAATTATCTTTTATATACTTTCCCTTGCTGTAAAATATCAAGGTCTTCCCCTGTGTGAGGGCCATGAAGCAGGATGGCTGAGTTAGTGCACCTACCATCTTTTGTAGGGTCCAACTGGCTTAGACTGTGTCACATCGAACTAGGGGAAGCAAGTAAATTCTGTTGGTCAAAGTTACCAACCCCTTTTCTTCCTAGGGGTGATGAGCAAGAAATCGGTGAGTCTGTAGTCTCAATTCTGATATGTCTTGTGTAATCCACCGCTGTGCTCCTGATAGCCGTCTGAGCTATATCGTACTTGTGGGCATGGGTTAGATCAATGGTCTTGTCATTGATTTCTATTTTTTTTCCTTGCACTAAACCAATTATCGTTGCTATTCTCTTGTAATTTTTTCTTGTATATGTTACTCACTTTATGCGGTTACAACCTGAACTTGTAGTCTTCATATAAACCCTTTGTACTTCCCAGAGTGATTTCATCCACTGTGGATTGACCCAACTTTTCGTCTCGTGTTATCGTTTTAACCAGGCTTTCCCTACTTTCCGGTCAACCCTCGAGTGCACTTTGTTTAACCAACTTTCATTATTCAGTGACTATCTACCTGTGAAATTTCCTAGGCTATCGTGAGTGGGAATATTCCAAACAGCAACCGTTTGAAAATTTCAAAAAAAAAAAAAAAATACAGAGCCATATTTTTTTGTCATCATTCGTGTACTCACTTTCCCACGCCTTACAGCATAAGAAACATGCCCTCTACGGATGCCGAAAACGATGCCCCCGCGGACCCTGACGACTTGAACCGCACACAGACTCCAGGTCCCGTCACCCTACCTGATCCCAGCGCTCCCGCCGGTGTAACTTTCCGGCTTAACGAGGATGGTGCTCCGGGTGCTGATGAGTGCACTGAGAGAACTCCTGCGTGTCCCGCCGTGACTTTCAGTGATAACAAGTCGGTGGAATCAAGTGAGGAAAGACTCACTTTACTAACGGAAACGGATAACGATAAACTGGAAAAAGAATATTTTTGCGATGCCGAAAAGGGTGTCACCGTTGCCACTACCACTTCGCCTTCGAAGAAGACGCGCAAGGAAATTCACATCACCGAACACTTGCTTACGTTGGAACAGTTGTGTGATCAGTTGGGCACTGCAGCTAACCCCCAGCAGCCTGGCCAAAGTAATGGATTAAAGAGTGACTTGGCCTCCATTCGACTCCAGGAGCACGGTCCCAATATCCTCACCCCACCCAAACAACGTCACCCGTTTTTCCACTACCTGGACCACTTGCGCAGTATGTTTAACCTATTGCTGATCATCGCTGGTATCCTGGACTTTATCCTGCTGAGTATCGATCCCGAGGGCAACCGCTCAAATATTTACCTGGGTGCCATTCTTATCGTGGTGGCATTTCTGAACGCCTTTATCGAGTTTTACCAAATGCACAAGTCCAAGAAAATTCTCGAGTCCTTTTCGAAAATGGTGCCCCAGAAATGTCACGTCGTTCGTGAGCAGACCTTGGTTCAGCTACCCGCAGCTGACCTGGTGGTAGGGGATGTGGTGTACGTGAACCAAGGTGACAAAGTACCTGCTGACATCTTTGTGTTCGCCTCCACCGAACTCAAGGTGGATAATTCCAGTTTGACGGGTGAATCCGACCCGCAACCGCGTGGTTCCTACAACAGCCTTAGTAACCCACTCGAAGCGACCAACCTCTTATTCAGTGGTACCCTGGTGGTGTCGGGTGAAGGTTACGGCATCGTGATCAAAACCGGCGATAGTACTGTCCTGGGCCAAATTGCGGGGCTTACGGCGGGAGAAGAAAAGAACCCCAGTCCACTCTCCCAGGAGATTGATCGATTTGTCAAGATCATCGCCACCATTGCCATCGTCACCGCTATCATTTTTTTCGTGGTGAGTGTGCTCATATACCATAACGCACCTTTTGCCATAAACTTTGCCATCGGGGTGTTTGTGGCGTGGGTTCCCCAGGGGTTAATGGCCACCGTCACTCTGTTGTTAACCATTGCCGCTAAACGTCTGACCAAGCACAACGTACTCGTCAAGGATCTCCAGGGGGTGGAAACGTTGGGCGCCATTACCCTCTTGGCTACAGACAAGACTGGTACTCTGACTCGTAATCAAATGACTGTTACCAATTTATGGACAGGTTTACAATTGTATACAACCTCCAAGAATAGCCAGAATCAAGGTCTACCGTTTAACGTGGAAGCCCCGGGTATCCAGGAAATGTTGGCCATCTCATCTTTGTGCTCCCGGGTCAAATTTGATCGTACGGATATTCCCATGGAGGAACGTCAGATATTAGGTGACGCTACCGAAACTGGATTGATCCGGTTCGCCGCTCGTCATATAGAAGACTTGGACCAACGGTCAACCACCTACCCTAAAGTATTCGAAATTCCTTTCAACTCGGAACGCAAGTGGCACATGACTATCCACCGCCGGGCTCATCGCGACGGCCCTTTGACGTTGTATCTCAAGGGCGCGCCGGAACGAGTTCTTCGAATCTGCTCAACAGTGTTCACTGCAGAAAATCCGGTACCGCTAACAGATCAGCATCGCCAGGAATTTCAATCTACCTACGAATATATGGCCAGCCTGGGTCATCGTGTATTAGCGTTTGCCCAGTTGCAGTTACCAGGCGATATTTACCCTGAGGATTACAATTTCGACCGAGACGCCGGTAACTACCCGTCGGGAGATCTTTGCTTTGTGGGTTTGGTTTCCTTGGAAGACCCACCCAAACATGGGGTACGAGAGGCAATCGGACGCTGTCGGGAAGCGGGTATCCAAGTGGTCATGGTCACAGGTGACCACCCACTGACGGCCGAAGCCATTGGTCGCAAAATCAACTTGGTAGTGTCGGAAACTCGGGACCAGGTGGCAAAGCGCACGAGACGACCCATAGAGGATGTAGCGGACCATGAATACTCGGCCATTGTCATCCACGGGGAATCTATCGATGGATTAACCGAGCACGATTGGGATCACATCTTTAGCAAAAATGAAATTATCTTTGCGCGAACCTCCCCCAAACACAAATTACAAATTGTCAAGCACGCTCAGTCGATGGGTCATATCGTGGGTGTAACGGGTGACGGTGTGAACGATTCACCAGCGTTGAAGAAGGCGGACTTGGGGATTGCTATGCACCACACAGGTTCGGACGTATCTAAAGAAGCGGCCGCTATGATCCTGCTGGACGACAACTTTTCCTCGATTGTACACGGTATCGAACAAGGTCGACTGATATTTACCAACTTGAAAAAGAGTATACAATACACGGTGACCCATAGTACTCCTGAAGTGATTCCCAACCTGCTCTACATTGTGGTGCCCCTGCCCCTACCTCTTTCCGCCATTTTGATTCTGGCTATTGATTTAGGGTTTGAGCTGATCATTTCATTGTCTTATGCATGGGAGCCTCCCGAGACGAAAACCGGGTTAATGAAATTACCCCCGCGTCGACCCATCACGGAGGAATCCATCAGACAGTACCGAGAGCGGATGGCTAGACTTCCGGCACCAATGATCGACCCCGAAACCGGGGAAGAAATCCAACCAAGTCGATTACGCCGGGTTCTTCGAGTCCTAGGAACCCCACTAACCCGACTCTTTTGGTTAGATTTGCTAGAGAAGAAAAACGGAGAAGTATTGGTGGACGGCGGACTGTTGTCGTGGGCCTACTTGGAATTCGGAACTTTGGAAGCCCTGTCTTGTTTA
The DNA here is from genome assembly GCA_027577015.1 of Dispira parvispora. Lineage (NCBI taxonomy): Eukaryota > Fungi > Kickxellomycota > Dimargaritomycetes > Dimargaritales > Dimargaritaceae > Dispira > Dispira parvispora. Next base: position 16,968 of record JANBPY010000072.1, read on the forward strand.
ACTACGTACTTTCTGGTGTTGTATAGATGGGGTATTACCCCCGCTATTGCTCGGGAAATGGCCAAAACCGGTAACTATTTTAAGGAGACGTCACCTCTTTACGAAAATAATACGGCTGGCCTTCGTTTGACAGGAGAACAACAGTACCAAGCTTTGTGCGAAGCCCAATCGGCGTTTTATTTGGCGATTATGATATCGCAGATATTCAACGCATTCGCCTGTAAAACGAAATTGCGGTTGCCTTTGGGGAAACACATGTTCCGCAACCGAACTACTTTTTACTGTATTGCGGGGGGAGTGGCTTTGGCCATGTTGGTCGTTTATGTACCTCCGTTGAATTACGTTTTCCTCAGTGAGTATCACTTATCTCCGATCTACTGGCTGGTACCCATAGCGTTTGGGGTGGTGATTATTGCCTATGCTTGCCTGCGCATTGTCGTTTTGAGATTCATTCGACCTGTGCAATGGAGCCCCGATATCAGTGGTTTGCAAATGTACCCTACGGTGTGGTCGCAACAGAGCGCTGGTAAAGTGGCTTAAGTCTTCCTTCTGTTTGACTTTGACGTATTGACAGGTGTGAGATGAGATCACCCACATCCCCTGGTCTTGTGCGCACTTTGATTTATTTATAAGGCAATGATTTCCGTTAAGTTTATCCGAGTTTATGTTACCTTTTAAAGTTACCATTGATAAATTTATAACCTGATAACTAATGTATTATACATACGAAGGTAGCGCTTTATCATATACGTACCTTTGTGGGAACGAATAGCACACACAATGATATAAAAAAACTAACTTGAAAAGTCACTGTCTATAGTTCTGGTAAAGTGCACCAGGCTTTGGCATATATTTCGGTAGTCAAAATAAACACGAACCTACAGCTGCTGCATTCTTCCTTAGGATCAAACGGTGTAACTCAGGATGGGAGACATTAGGATGTAATGGGAAGAGTGCCATAAAGGTCTGGTCGTCTCCGTGTGCGAGGATCCCCTCCCCCTTTCCTTCAAACAAAAAACAAACAACCCGTGTAACAGCTCTGATCCATGTTTTCCGTCCTATTCTAATAGTGGACCGTAAGGTACAGAAATAATGACCTAAAGAGGAGTGGGTGATTCGATACCACAAGTGAGTTTTCTAGTAAATGTTATCGACCAGTTAGTAGATCCCATTCTGTTTTCAATATGGTGTAGTAAATCTACATGACTGATATTTTTAAAGTAAAATCTGCCAAAGTTGCATGAATTCCTCACAAAATTACCCACATGGACGGGATAACGCGATTTTCATGACAAAGATTCGCAATGTATTCTACAGGATTCAAAATTTTTAAGGACGGTTGGGGGTTGGATCCAACCCCATCCCCACACCTTTGTACTACCGTGAGAGTATGAGTGTACCCCCCAACCATGGGCATCTCAGGGAAAACCACGTTTTCTTTTTTGGGGGCGGTCAATGTAAAAGATACTGGGAAAGCACTGCTCTTAGTAATGATGTCTATGTAAATGACAGCGACAATTATATATTCTACCGTAATTTCATATGATTCTAGATACATTAAAAAATTATATGTCATTCGGGCAGGTTTAAACCAAGTCATAAAAACGTACCCGTGGTTTTAACAGCACTACGTTCTGATCCGATGCTGACATGGAAAGACTCGACCTAGAATGGGCACAGTGCGATGAAGAACCCTGACTGGATTAACAAAGAGCGAGTTCTGATGAAACTGCGAATCAGCGATGGATTCGATAAAAAAGAATAAGCCCTGCGATTTACCAGGAAAGATACCGCTTGTCCCTGTCGAATTGTTTCCACAGGGTTAATCGAGCCGACTGAATCCGTTGGGGATTCTCCCCCCACCCCTCACTCTCCTTTCATGGCCCTCTGTGCAGATGCGATTTTGTGTGAGCTAACCCGGTGGCCACTCTCTTGCAACTCTGCGCCACACTATTTTCCCCTTCTTTCCTTTTAAAGTGGTTGTTATCTACTGCTGCTCTGTTTTTACCCAGATTTCTTTGCCCACTTTTTTTTTCTTGGTGGCTTCTTGTACATATAAATTTACTTGCCTATATTCCAAATTTCATCCACTCTTATCTCCTGTCATTTTTGCAGATATTTTTCACTTTTTTCGTTAGTGTATCGAAAACGTGGCCAGTCACGAATCCGGTTAGAAGATCCGGCTTAGGTCGACATTGCCTGTAACTATAGTATATATCGTCTTGGGTGTTGACTTTTCCTTATTTTTTTTCACTACTCTTGACATGGTCAAATTATAAGGAACCCCTAACATGACGCAGATGCCAACACAGAATGGGGGAGCCACCCCATTGCACTTTTTTCAATTCCCCAAGTGGAAAAACAAGCGACGTAAGTATTGAGATATTTAACTGAGTTGTAGACACGGTGAAACGGGTCCAACCCCGAGCAAGAGTGGTCAGACGACCAACAGAGCTGCCCGGTTGGGACTCTCCTACTCCACCTTGCAATAACTTGTTCCCGGACTTGTAAGGGAATAGATAGTGGGTGAGCTGCCCGGTAGAGAAAAAAGACAGCAGAAAAAGTACTTGCTTATTGTAGACTGCCTCTATGTAAACGCTGGGGCTGTTTTATGTTCATATCAACTCCAATATAACACCCTTGGGATTTTGATCGCTCTATGTGACAACATGGATTATTTTTATTGATTTTTAGAGCCTCGCATAAGTTTATGTCACGATTATCTAACTTGTGGCTTGGTCTGCATCCATGATTTATCATGCACTTTAATAGCGGTCATTGGGATATGCGCCATGGACAAAAAGGCGCGTTCAAAACAAATGGGTAACCTGATCGAACGACTATTGCAGTACGATATTTTCGATGTCGTGGTATTCGGTGACAAGGTGATTCTCGACGAAGGTAAGTTGACCTGGTAAATTATAGAGTATCTTATGCAGCAGCAGATTCAACACGAATAGTCTAGGCAAGATGAATATGACAATTTAAAGTAGAATCAAAGCAACGTTGCGCTGATGCTAATACCACTCGGTGGCTAAATTTGTATCTTACATTGTGACTCTCTGCTAT